>JAHTLZ010000198.1:9504447-9540025 GCA_023846285.1 Phrynocephalus versicolor | reverse complement strand
TTTTTTGGGAAATGTAGTCTGAAACTTTAAGTAAAGTTGCTTCACAGCAAGCCATTAAAGGATCGGCAAACACAGGACCAGAGGAAGGAAGGAAAGAAGCAGGACGTGGGCTGGAATTTGGCTTGTAACTAACCCTCATGGGCTGTGCACTCCCGAGGCAATCTGTGGTCCCTGTGTGAGTGAGCACTGACTGTTATTTCAGACATAATACAAGCTAAAACTCACATGACAACAAAATCTCCCATATTGTCTCACCCACAGAGATGTATGCATGATCTAGGTCAGGGGTCCTCAAAGTTTTGAAACAATGGGCCGGTCCACCACCACCCAGACACCACTGGGGGCCGGATCACAGTCCAAAAGCAGCTGCGGAGGCTTGCTTGCTCACAAAACAGGAGGTAGGTGGGGGGGGGTTGCAATTGGTCCCAGGGGCCGGATTCAGGACATTGGGGGGCCGCATCTGGCCCCAGGACCTTAGGTTGAGGACCGTTGATCTAGGTGAATGACCTGAGTGAGCTAGGATTGGCTGCATTTTATTGATGCATTTACGTTTGGTAATTAAGCCCATGCATGCCTTAAGCCGGTACATCTGAAATGACAGTGGTGTTGCTCATAAGCTTTGCCCACATGTTCTTACCACACTGGGAAGTAAGGCAGACATTTATTTCTGCATCACAACATATAACTATGCTCAACTTCTGTTATTGGTGGACGTGATAGGACAGATCTGAAAACACTTAAATTTAAAAGCCTGGAAGACTTCCAGCTAAGACGGGAACATGAGATCATGTAGGTCCCCATTGCCACAATCCTTTTACTCTTACATGGATTCAGGAGGAGTAACACCTCTGTCCAACTCAAATCATATGCTATTAAACTGAATGAACATACTGTGTGCAAAGGAAGACACTTGGTCATTCTCTGTGCATAGAGAATGGCTATGTGATGGGTAGAGCCTCTTCTGTCTATGGTACCGCCCTGACGATTCAGAGCCCTAATTTTGAAGAAACTCCTGCTCTAGAAAGTTGTCTGCCAAATGTAGAGGGCAGGGAGTAGTTCCCCCTTGTCTCATGTTTGCCTTCCTTAATGATGCTTGAATATGGCTTCCCTCTCTGCCATTGGCTTTTTACCAATTTTTGGAAGGACATGGTTCTTGCATGCATGAAAAGAAACTATTGCAGCAAGACATGGGTGCTTTGTGCTTTGTACAAAGTGCCCTTGGCCAGCTGCATCTAACTGGCCACACCTCCCACCACCGCCACCACCCAGACCAGTTAGTGGGCTCTGCATAGCACAAGGGTCCTTCAGCTGCAGTGGTGCACCAATCCATGCTATATCCTTCCTGGCTGGCCCTTCCCACCTTTGCATGCAGCTAACCATTAATTAGCTGCGTGGGGAGAGTGCTACTCCCACTTCCTCACCAGAGTGGTCGGCCGTGTGTGGAGGTGGGAAAGGCCAGCTGAGCTCCAGCATGGATTGGTGCGCTGCCGCAGCTGAAAAACCCCAGTGCTGTGCAAAGCCCAGTAAGAGATCCATATGGCTGGGGGGTGACGGGTGGGGAGAGATCAGGCAAAGCTGGCTTTGTACGAAACATGAAGTGCCCATGTCTAATCAAAGCCTTGTCTCCTCTGGCATACCACATTGCCCTGAAGTAACGATTTCTCAAGAAAATGATGAGTTAGACAAATGCCTGGTAATTGTTGGTCATGTAAATATGGATGACCGTGTCAGGCGTCTACTTGATCCTGAATGGTCATGCCATTCCTTATCTGGTTATCTCTAGTTATAAGAGGCACAAGACTTTGCCAGAAGTGGGGAAGGTCTAATTGTTGGTCAAAACAAATTGCCTAGATCTAGGGTCCTTGACTGTTATTCGTGTATTTGAAACTGGTGGCTGTAGGGTCATGTATTCTTAGAAAATCTTTTGTTCCCTCCTTAGCTAGCCTTCTTGGTGGACCAGGAGGAGCCAGAAGAGATCCTGAAGGTTTCCTGTTATGTCATGGGGGAGGCAAGATGGCAGGCTTTCTGCTACCCACACAAGACACCACATCACTCTTTCCATAAGCACATGTTTATATACTGTCCTCTTCCTCTCTTCCTTTGGCCTCAGGAACAACAGAGCAGGAGGTTGCTAGGCAACTGGGTAGTACACTTGTATTACTCCATGGTTTAGTAGCAGCACAATGGCAACTGCTGAGAGATTTCCATATAGAAAGAGGTGTTGATGTGTATTAAGTGCTGCTTTGGATAATCTTTCTTTTTAGTACTCATATTTTTTTCCATTCCCATTTTCCGTTTTTTATATAAAAGGATTTTTATATTCTTATATTCTCTTCTTATCCCTGCTGGCAGTTTAGAAAAGAAGCAGGTGTCGAGCATTTCACAATTCACATTGGTATTAATAGGATCTTGGCCTACAAAGTAGGTGTAGATACTTCTGGAGCTTTTGTGGAAAAACAGGCATTGTTCTCTTTCACAAAGAGAAGATAACCACACCTCCTCAGTAGGATTATTGCTTTAACATACACTATGTAAGGCTGTGGCAGTTTTTCACAAATTAAAAAAAAAATCCCCAGAAAGGTCATGAGGCTCTTATTGTGGAGACCATTGGGCACCTCAGGGTGGGTTGGCACAACCTTTCATTTCTGAAGATTGGTATTCGAAATTAAGACTCTCCTCCCCAATCCCTTGATCCCAACAACTTTCCTATGGAAGCCTCAGAACCTTCCGGGCAGGGTGGGGGTGTCAGTATTTTTTAATTTATGAGTACAGTAATTACTGCAGCCAACCAAGGTTCCCTCTCAGGCACATGCTTGACTCCACCCTCCCTCCACACCGGGGTTGGAAAGCCCTGTGTACCTGTCCCAACTGCATTTGTTATGGTCACAACAGGACAGGTGTGTGTGGAAGGGAAGGGGATTTTCAGGTGCACATGCATGGAAAAGAGCCCCTGCATCAGGGACAAAAAACAGAGGGCATGCTGACAGCAACTGATGACTTCATTAGCCTCATGTTGCATAAAGCAACAGGATTTTAGCCAGGGTGGGTTATATTTAACTCATCAAAATGATTTTTAAATTTAAATCATGATTTAAATCAAATTGCTATTTAATTTAAAAACATTTTAAATCAATTTTTTTTAATTCAACTCGATTTCAATCAATGTACTGTGTTATAAGTCCAGGGCATATTCCAATGATGTGTTACATTGGGCTGTCTTTGTAAAAAAATGATGGTAAGATTAGTGCAGAACACAGCAAACTAAATTTGCCCTGTATTTTCAGGCACAATTCAGAGTACTGACTTACTGGTATACCATGAAAGCCTTAAGAGACTGAGACCTCTGTATGATCCTACTAGATTTGGATTTACAATGAACAGTCTTGTAGAATATTCTAAACATGGAGGTTAAAGTGAATTCAAATGCAGAAGTGGCTATTTACAAAACAGTTACTGGGTACAGTAATAACATAGGGCACTTTTACACGACCTCTAAAATTCGGTGTCAACTTAAATTCGGACCAGAGATCGTGGGAGCTTGTCGCTCTTCCTGTGTTCCCACCCCTCCGCACTCCATTGTTCCTGTCTGCGTGAGGGGAGGGAGAAAAAAAAAGGGAGAAAAAAATGCAGGCTCACCTCCGGTCGAAGCAGCCCCGAGCAGCCCCGTTGTCGTGATTAGACATGGGCACGACTCGGCGAAATCCTTGTTTCCGTTCTCGTTCATCGTTCTCGTTACGTAACGGGGAACGAGAACGACAATTACTCCGTTCCAGCTTGAACCCAACCCGATAAAGATAAATTGGGTCTGATTTGTCATTGTCGTTCATGGCACCGCGGTGCCGGCGATCGCGCAATGCCAAGCGGCGCAGCACAGAAAAAAAGGTTTTTTTAAAAAAAACCGATTCCCGGCCATAAAAGCAGGCGAAAATATGCCTGCCTGAGTGAGGGCACCTACCAGAGAGGGGTGGTTTCTGGGGGGGGTCCCCGGCCTCCCCCCCTCTCCTGTACTGGGCTGCTGGTACCAGGCTGGGGGGGGCATCCTCGCTGTCTCCATTTGCCATGCGGTGGGGGGGATCCAAAATGGTGACCACAATTTTTCTTTTGAAATCGTGCTCCAAAAACCCACCAAAGAACCACAGAAACATGTGAAAATTAGGTATTTTAACTGCCGGAATTTTTATAGTAGCAGCAGTGGGTTTTTCTTGCAATAAAACGTCTCCATTTATTTTATTTTATTTTATTTTTATTTTTTTACACCTGCGCATGCGCAGTGATGGGCTGGCCATGGGATGGGACCATGCAAATTTTTGGAGCCATTCCACCAATCGCATGGCAAGGTTTTCACTGAGACTTCTGGGTGTGCCAGAGAGGGCATTAAAAGCCCACCAACCCGAACCCTAACCCTAACCCGAACCCTAACCCATACGCCAGTACGCTGTCCTTCTTAGTGGGTCAGAGGCACCCAGAGGTGGAGCCCAATAACCCACCCTAACCTTAACCGTAACCCTAACCCTAACCCCACCAACCCTAATCCAGATCTGTACGCAAGTACACTTTCCTTCTTAGTGGGTCAAAGTGAGGCATCCAGAGAGGTGCCTCACAGAGCCCACTTCCCTACCCCTCTCCCATTCCCTAACCTGTACATCAGTAGTACGCTAGTACACTTCCCTTCTTAGTGAGTCAAAGTGGGCGCCTCGCAGAGCCCACTCTCACTATCCCATTCCCTAACCTGTACGCCAGTACGCTAGTATGCTTCCCTTCTTAGTGAGTGAGTCAGAGGCACCCAGAGAGAGAGGTGCCTCTGCCACTTACCCCCCCCCACCCTAACATATGTAAAAAATAAATACGCGGCGGCTCCGCGAAACGCTTCCCTTCCCTTCTTAGTGGGTCAGACGGCAAAGGCACCCAGAGAGGTGCCTCCCAGAGCCCACTTACCCCCAACCCTAACCCTAACCCAACCCACAAACGACAAACGACCAAACAACAAACAGAACGACAAATTTTTGAAAATTATCGCGACAAACAGCAATGACCTGAAACGGACCTGTCCCGACAAACGACAACTCAAAACGTTATTTTTTCTGGTCGTGCCCATCTCTAGTCGTGATTCCGGTCTCTTAAAGGGGCAGCGGGGACAAAAAAACAAACAGAAGGCGAAGGAGCCCGGCATTCACAGCTTTACAACACACATCGGAAGATTTTTTACCTCCTGGAGGCCAGGTACTTGAAAAGTGCGCTGGGGCGTGCTTAGGTGGGCATGGTTGTACTGAATTTTTTTTAAGTCCGGAGCTGGTGGGAAAACATTTTTAAGCTCCAGATCTGGGAGCCCTTTGCCTTGGATTTTAGGGGTCGTGTAAAAGCGCCATAGACACTCTGGCATTGGTGAACTGATTAATGTATATAAAACCCATTACTGTGTTCCTATTCAAGCCACAGGCATGACATTCTTGAGCCTGATGATCTAGCAGTGTCATATTGCATTTTGTCTTTGAAATCCCCTTCTTCAAGAGTGTCCATCTTACATGTCTTAGGAAGATCCAAGTGTTTCCTCACTCTGAGATTTCTTTTTGCTGGCTAGTAATTTTTTGACTGGGAACTGTTTATAAGCAAATACTGGCCTGCTGTGCAAGACATATGAATGAAGTGTCATTTAGCTGTTGTGAGTTTTTCGGGCTGTTTGGCTGTGTTCTGGAAGTTTTTCTTCCTGATGTTTCACCAGTCTCTGTGGCTGGCATCTTCAGAGGGCAAGGAGCTCAGGGAACTAACCAGACTAAATGGGGAATGAGGGAATTTCCATACCATGTGAAACTCTGCAGGACAGTCAAAGGCCAACTGAGTGATTGAGCAGGAGAGAGACAAAAAGGGTCTGGGCAGGAATTGAGGGTTGACTGATAACATTCTAACTCAGTTCCATAAAAGTGGGTGGGTTAGTCTGACTCAGCATGTTGCCAAAAGAGAAGGTGGAGCAAAATACTGTTTTGGACTAGCAGTTTTATTTTGATGTGAGCCTTCATGGATATATTTGTGAATCCACAGAAGCTCACATTTGAATAAGATTATTAGGGTGGCTTCCCGTGAGATGAGTGGTATGTAAATAGCATAAATAGCATAAACAAACAAACAAACAGATAAATAAATAATAAATACATAAATACATAAAAACATAAAGATATTGCAACAGGAATTGACTTTGTCCCTGTAGCCATCAAAACCTCTGGAGAGAATCAGCCATCGAAACGTCTGGGGAGAATCAGCCTTGAACCTAGTCCAGGAAATAGGTGGCAAGATAGCCATTACTTCTCAAGACGATCGAGCACCGATGTTCCTGAGACAACAGCTCTCAAATGCTGTCCAAAGAGGGAATGTCTGCTCTGTGCTTGGCATTCTAGGCCAGCTGACTAAATAATGCTGTTTTCTAGTAAACTGCTTTTAACCAGTATAATAAAAAAATAAATAAAATCAGTCTTTAATGTGCTACAATATGCACCTCTCTCTTTTTTGGTCAGCATTCTAGCCCAAGCTAAGCAGATACTTCAGCTAGTAAAAATAAACACAGAGGTAGCACTGGCGTAACTAGGGAGGGGCAGAAGAGTGCATTTACCCTGGGGCACGCTGCAGTCTGGAGGCGCCTGGAGGGGGAGCAGGAGGAGGAAGCCATGCGCCATCCTGTCAGCAGTCCTCCTTTTGCCTTGCTAAGGCTTGGCAATCCTTAGTCGGGGAAAAGGAGGAGAGGGAAGCAAGATGTCTTTTTTTCCAAGCAGCACCTCTGTTGATTGCTCCCCTCTCTTCCTTCCCCCCAGCCCCGCTAAGGTTTGATTAGCACGGGAAAAGGAGGAGAGGGAAGTGTGCTTAGAAAAAAAACCCATGGCCTGCTTCCCTCTCCTCCTTTCTCCAGGCTAACGATAGCCAAGCCTTAGCCGGGGAAAGGAGGAGGGGGAAGCGTGCTACGGAGGTGATGCTTGGGAAAAAATCATCACCTGCTTGGCCTTATCTACACACTGTGCGGTTTGCACAGGAGAGCCTTAACTGGAAAAGGAGACCCACAAAGAGGGCATGAGAAGGAGACACCCTTCTTCCCCACCCCCAGTGTTCCCCCCAGGATCTGCCCCCCTTGCTGGGTGGGTGAGACACGGTTGGAGGGAGGGAGGGCGTAAAAACTGACTTTGTCTCCGGGTGCACCAAACTCTAGCTACACCACTGGGAGGCAGGATTTGTTACTGCAGGCAGCAAAGGATATTGCCTCCATCACATTTTCAGTTAATACCTTTTCTATGATAGATCTGAAGAGTATGAAATGTAAGCAGACAGGGATACCGAAAAGTAAATTATCTGACCTGGCTTAAATGGGTGCACATTGCCTCTTTGGAATGGCGAGCTTAAGCTTGTGCCCTTCTGCTGTTAGTGTCAACATGTAACTATGAGGGAGCAACATTGGCATTGGCATCGGCTGCCATCCCTGAGACCATTCATTCTTAGCATAAAAAAATATCCCTGGTGAGTTAGCCAGGGATACCTGGGGGTGTACTTAACCTGTCTTCACTTTCACGCTGTACAGTATCTGCATCAGACAGCAGAAAACAAAACAAAAACAAAAACAAAACGACCCCACCCCTACCCCCCAAAAAAACAGGTTTTGAAGTTGTTTTCAGCATGCTGCAGTTTGGCTGCTTTGTAGCGTTACTGTAATAAAGCACTGGTTCATTAGACTTGCCTTCCCTAGAGCTCAGGCTAAATCAACATAGGATTTTGTTCACATATAATTTCCTTTACTATAAAAGCTATTAATATGGGAAATTAAGTTTGCCTGTAGAGCTTACAGAAATGTATTTAACTAGCCTGTGCAGTGCACAGATGTGTTAAAGCTTTGGGACAAGAAATATATCTTACTGCTGTATGAATTTATTCAATCATGAACAAAAATTGAAATGTCAAAAATGTCCTCTTTCATTCTCCTAAAAAGGTTACAAGATACAAAACTCAGAGATTAGTCATTGATTGCATTTCGTTTCCATAGAATTTTTGCTTGTGCTTGGTCACGAGTGAAACTGAAGCCTTTTACTGATTTTTTTTTACGTTAAGTCAGTTCACATATAGATAATTGTATTCATCTGTTTTATATTTTGAACTGAAAGCTAGGAAAACGCATTAGCTATGGAACAGGAAGTTGCCTTCTAGGCCAGCTATAAGGATTGTTGTGTAGGTAGTAAAGACTTAAAACCACTAAATAAGTGGTGGTGGTGATCACAATAAATATTTATGCAACTGTTTTTGCTTCTAAAAAGAATGCCAGCTAACATATAAAGCAAATGCAATAGTATTTTGAAAAAAGAACAGGTCTTTAGTACTTAACAACTATAAAGAATCTTGGTTCATAATCATACTAAAATACTGTATATAAAAGGGCTACATTGGTGTATATATCAATGCAAATGTTTCAGAGAATAATGAGGAGATGATACATATATGGCCCTAAGATGAGGAGTTCCCTTTTCAGTATATTACTCTAGAGCCGTAAGTACATCCAATCTCACCTGATTTCGGAAGCTAAGCAGGGTTGGCCCTGGTTAGTACTTGGATTGGTGACCACCAGGGAATACCAGGTGCTGTGGGTGCCTGGAGTAGGAACTGGCAAGCCACTCCAGTACTCCTGCCAAGAAAACTCCATGGACATGGGGTCACGAAGAGTCAGTCACGGCTGAATTGACACAACACACACACTCTCTATAAATGCTATATGTTGACACTTATGATGTTTTTAAGAATCTGAAACATCATATTCACACCAAGACAGTGAACAAAAGAAGAGCATAAAGTCAGAGCTAGAGGTTAGAATTAAGTGTGCTCCCTGCCTAGCTTCTCTTTTAAGATGGACAGGTTCTGTCTTCTGCTGAAGGTGTGTGCTTTTGAATCTGAAATACCTTCAGCTGACGAAAGGAAGGGCAAAGATGCAAACCACAAGGATCCCAAGTGTGTGGCTAATTGGCTTCTACATGAGAGTTTATTGGGCACGGGTCCTACCTCATTAATGAGATTTTAGGATCTTCCATGTGTAACCTGTCCATGTTTTCTAATAGCTCCTTCGGTCTTTTTTTCTGTAAAAAAAAACACCCAGTAAAGAGGAATACTAGCTACTCCATACGCGTGTGCACGCACACACACTAGGTGCAGGGATGATAAACCCTTGACATTCCAGATGTTGTAGACTACAATTCCCACAGTCATTATCATTAGCAACACAGGCTGAGGATTCTGGAAGGTGTTGTCCAAAATATGTGGCGTATGAAAGGTTAATCACCATTTCTGGGATTCTGCAATCATCCTTAGAGACAAGAAACAAATAGGGCAGCTAGATTGTTAGTCTGAATTTGAATGGGTTTGAATGTCAGTGCAATATCAAATCCAAGGTAAAAGTCCCTAATTCCCTGTGATCCCCGGGGGGGGGGGGATAAACCACAATAAAAGCAACAAGCTATACCAAACCATTCTATTAAAACACATTTATTAAAGTTATCTTTCTGAAGCCCAAAGTATCTCATATTAAATGGGAGAATACCAAAAATATAAGAATAAGCTAAGCAAAACAAATAAAAATAAAAATTGTAATAGACCAGGGAGAGGATAGGCACTGCATCTCTACACATGCACGCGCACACACACTGTACACACTTCATATAAACCTACAACAGTGTAGCAACCCACAGGGTAAGCACAGCCTCAGTATCTTTCTGTTCAGTTCCTTAGAGATCTTACAAGGAAGAATGGCTGGGAAAGATGCCCCTGACTAGAGAACTCTTCAGTGAGCAGTGCTTTTTTCCTATCTCTTCTGAGTAGTTTCTGTCTTTATATCTTGTACTTAGGCATATGCATGCAGTAGAGATTGAAAAAGCACTACAAGTGCAATGAGAGTTGCAAGTACAGCAGCTCTGTTTTGGGGTTTTTTTTTGGGGGGGGGTCCCAAGGCTGGTATTTAACCCTTTGGCTTGGTGGGCACGTTGTGTCTCTGAATGTCTGTCACATTCTCATCTTCCAGGCTGTCAAGTAAAACCTTCATCCATACTTTCCAGCGTCTTGGGAGACACTTGAGTCATCTTTCCAAGTCAATTTGCCTCCAGTCTTATCATAAACAATGCTGCCACTCTCTGAAGAAACCATTCAAAACCTTCAGCTTCCAAGGTTATGACTTTTAAAGTGACCAGATTTTCATTCATACTCCTCTGTATTTAGTATTCATACTCCACTGTATTTATTCATGACAGGACTATAAGGAGCCATCCAAAAAGTGCTCCTGTGGAAGTGTGAATACCATTATTTTAGTATCTTAGCATCTCAGGATTTACTAGCATGGAATTCAACATTCCTTTTTTTGTTTTAAAATTAATTTTAACTGTGTTGTTCTCTGCTGCCAGGGATTTCAAAGCAGCATAGAAGGGATTGTTCTGTTTTAACCTAATAACAAGCTTGTGGGGAACATTAGGCTGAGAGAGGGGGGTGGGGAGACAGAGAGAGATTTGTGAAAGGTCACTTAAGCAACTAATGGGTAACCATGTACTGTGGACTATGGAGTAGCGGTTGATTCAAAGTTCAAACTACCTACTGCACCACATAATGCTGTATCCAAAAACTACAGTGTGTATTTATGTCAATGGCTTAAGGATTTGACTTATCAAGTAAAAGGGAAAAGGAGAATCTCAGTGACTAATTGAACTCTCCCCAGCCCCAAAGGCTTATTTCCAGGTTCTTTTCATGGGGGAGCGGTGCGTGTGTAGCAGGATATTGTACTTTTTCTTTTACCAGTATTCAGTGTCATGCCATATGCAATTGTAAAATTCCAACTTGGGCCAAATTTACTTGTACAATGTATTGCCTGGTCCTAAAATTAAAAACTCCTACTGGTGTCATGATCCTTATGCTTGTTCACTTGCTTACCACTGAGGAAGCATGGATAAGACTGTGATGTACTTCACCCACGAATCAAGGAGACTTTTCTTCTGGGATGAAATTATAAGCTAAACTTTTCTTGGAAGAAGTGTTCCAAGTCTCTGACTCTTTTTGTATGATTTTACCTCTTCCTTGCCACAAAAAGAAAGCTGTTGGCTGACTGTATTTCACTGAATACTGGTTTTCTTTAGACCTTTCTAGGCTTTCAAAAAACAGCTGACCTGAACAGATGAGCGAGGAAACAGTTCTGTTCCTGCCTGTCTTTGTCTGTGTGCAGGGGTTCCTCATTTTGAGATGAGGAAGTCTGCTACATATGGAACCTATCTACGTGCGGTATTTTCAGAATTGGGGGATTCCTGAAAAATCACAATTCCCAAACGTGTATGTTTTCTGTGTGTAGCAGAGGCACGGTCAAGTGTCCTTCTCTCTAGATAAATACAGTGGCAGCAAACAGAGATGTGGTTTGAACTCTCTGGCGACTCATTCATTCAGCCCTACCCTTTCCTGAACTAGTAAACAGGGTGAGTGAGACTGGAGTTTTTAAAGTTGTGGGAAAGAGGAAATTTGTCCTATGCAGGAGAATAGGTATTAGTCATTCTATTGTGATGAACGGATTAAGAAGTTTCAATGCAGTCAGGGGTAGCAACGATCCTTGATGGGTGTTGTTAGCTGTTCTATTGTGTGAACTGATCACTGTTGCTTGTGTCTGGGTGGGAATCATTGAGCTTTGAACTTTTGCACTCTGCAGCTTTTTTTCAGACGACACAGGGAATGGCTTCCCTCTATAGTCTAACATAGTGATTGGTAGTGTTGTCCAGTACCTCTGTGTCCTGAAAGAGGATTTCATATCCAGTTTCTTTCATGGTATGTTCAGCTACTGCTGATTTTTTTTCAGGTTGTTTTAGTCTACAGTGTCTTTCATCTTCTTTGATTCTGATCTGGATGCCAAGCTTTGTAGTCCCAATATATACCTGGCCAGAACAAGGTATCTAGCATGTGGGTTCCTTTTGTCGTTTTCTGACCATAGCATCCATTGTATTCCAAGACACAACGGATGCTATGGTACTGGACAGCACTACCAATCACTATGTCAGACTACACAGGGGAGCCATTGAAATCCACAAACATAAGCACAGTTTCAACAAAAAAGAAGAAATTCTAAAAATCAACAAAGCCTGGCTTCTAGTATTAAAAGCTTCAGAGTGCAAAAGGTCAAAGCTCAATGATTCCCACCCAGACACAAGCAAGAGTGAGCAGTTCACACAATAGAACAGCTAATCACAGATCGTTGCTACCCCTGATTACATGGAAACTTCTTAAATCCCTTCATCACAATACAAGGACTCTTAGACCTATTCTCCCGCATAGGACAAATTTCCTCTTTCCGCAACTTTAAAAACCCCAGGCTCATTCACTCTGTACCCCAGAGCCGCAGAGAGAACTCCTAGTTCCCTGAGCTCCTTGCCCTCTGAAGATGCCAGCCACAGAGTCTGGTGAAATGTTAGGAAGAAAAACTTCTAGAACATGACCAAGCAGTCCAAAAAACTCACAACAACTATCAGATCCCGGCCGTGAAAGCCTTTGAGAATACATTCTTTGAACACTTAATAGCTGCTGTCAGAAGAATTTATGTCAGAGGAATTTAGCAAATTCTCCTCCCATTAAAATATTTTATTGGAAATATTTCTTTTGCAGAACAACCAGGGTGGCTTACGGCGGTGGGAGCCTGAAAATATCTCATAGCCAGAGTCAGTCATAATTTTTGCTGCATTTTATTGTGCATGTACTAATGGACAGAAAAATCATAAATAAGTATTTTATATAAGAGAAAGAAGAACTAGCTAAAATCTGGCCCTGCGTGGATTCCATTTGTTGTGTAGTAAGCAACAGGATCTCAGCTGATGTGTAGCCCCATAGCCCTCTGTACAAATAGAAATATTATGTTCAAATAATACTTTGTGTGCCTATATATTTTGAGTATCCCAGTGCTTTGAATTACTCCCACATGATTTGGAAAAATTAGTGGAATTGCTCTTGGGAGTTGGCTTCCAAGAATACTCATCTGTTAAGTTTCTTAGGGAAAGAAAAAGCAAAGTAATTGCAGTAGAAAAGAGAATAGTCTGTGTGCGATGGCGCAACCTAAGCAACACGCTACTGTAGCTGCCACCTTACTTGACATATCGTGCTCTGACATGCCTTTTCTGGTGATATCACCTCTGTGCGTTCATCCACAGAAGGGGAATGAATGTTGCTGGACAACTCTGCTAGCACAACACGAATCTCAGTGAGGTCAGAGCATGCCCCTGAGATATAAAAGTGAAATTGCAGGCCTATGCCTGAAACTCCTTTCAGAATTATTGATCACAATATTTTATACCAGGAAATCTAGTATTTTGTATAGCTGTTCAGTATGATTTTTAAAAGAGTAGCAGATTAGTAGCCAACAACAGTTTAATAAGAAATTTGCAGAGAAATCCTGCATCTGTCTACTCAGAAATACTTCCCAATGAGTTCACTGGGTCTTGGTCATAGATGAGTGGATCTAAAATCATAGCCCTCACATGGATAAGCATGAATTAGAAATGTTTCCCGGGTGTCCTGGAACTTTTTCCAGATAGAAGAAAAGTAGAGAAATGCTTTAGATCTAATTCAGGAGTTATGATTTTACTTAGAAACCAGTGGAGTGTTTTTTCTTCACCTGGGATGAAGCCCTACAGATTAGAACTGTGTCTTCCTGGGAGCCCCATTAGGGTCGGCTCTTTCAGGAATCTCTGCTTCTGATTTCTAAAGAGATAGCATCTCTTGAAGCAAAAACAACAGAATTCTCTAGTACCTTAAGAACTAATCGTCAGAGCTGTGTTGACAGTGCAGTGGGACTCCTTGTTGAGGTTCATCAGTTCTCCAATGATGCCACAAGTCTCCAGTATTCTGTTATTCACAATAGCTGAACCCAGTACTGGTCCTTCAACTTTGAACCTCCCTAGGAAATTGGAGAGCTTGCCAAAAGTTCAGCAGCAGTGTGGCTGGTGTGAAATCAGTGGGATATTGAGTCCCATTGACTTCACTTGGCCTTAAATAGTAATCAGCCTGCAGCAATCTCAGGGCCTCTTGCCAGTGACTGTTCCGCTCTTGCTTGTCTGACCGTTGTGCAGGCGCTGTATATCATTGGTGGCGAATCTTTGACACTCCATATGTTTTGGACCACTACTCCCACAGTCCTTTGCCATTGGCAGTCTCGGCTCGGAATTCTGGGAGTTGTGGTCCAAAACATCTGGAGTGCTAAAGGTTCACCATCACTGCGCCTGTATCCTTTGCTGCTGCTGCTGCTGAGCTGCCACGCAAGTCACCATACACAGTTTCTGTGTGCAAGCAACGAAGGCAAGAGCAAAGAGTGGAAAATTCCTTCCTTGCAAATGGGAGCAGCTAGCACCCTTTGCCCTGGGGGGTCAGATCTAGCTGGGGGTCTCCTCCAGAAACCTGAAGCCATTCCATTGGTTGAAGTTTCCTTACCTACATCAAAACGTGTTCCTGATTTGAACACCCATCAGTGGTGTGAGCAAATTCTTGATGAAGGTAATGCTGCCTCAGGATATTTTGAAGCCTAAGGTCGGACTGAAGATCTGCTCTTTTCCTCCCAGAAAAAAAAAGTAATTTTAGAATTAACATTTCTTTCCACTGGCATTAAAAATCTGTAGTGGCTGCCTGCATCACCCTGACATGTTCAAGTAGGCTAGATAAAAGCTACTTTGCTATTATATTAACCTCAGGTGTTTTTCAAAAGCAATATGTTCAGTACATGAAATGCAACATGGTGCTATTTGAAGCTGCCAACCCTAGATGTAGAAAGAGGAGTTTGCTTGGTACGACTCGGGTACAAATGGCACAGCAGTAAAACATCACCAGGTATATCTTTGCGGGAGAACACTGCTGTGCCTTTTCTTCACACACTTAATTCCCTTGAAGGCTCTCTCCCTGCTGACACGAATATCTGTTCTTCACTACTAACTGGTAATATTTTCCTCCTTGAAGGTTGTGTTTACTGCATGCTAGTCTTGAGTTGGGAGTGGTTCTCATAGCTTTGTGGCTCATAACATGGAGCCAGTGAAGCTGAGTTGTAAAGGGTGGTGCTTCTCTTTGATGTGGGCAGAAACATTTAGCAGCACAGCCCAAGGGGTCTATTTTGAGCATGTGCTCACTCTGCAAATTATAGCAATCTTTTTTTTTCTTGGCTCCATCCAAGTAATCATGGCTTGCTGCTCCTCCTTCATTTCAGCCCTTTTCTCTTTTAGTGGGTAAGGAAATGAACAGATAAGGGGCCATAAATACTAGATGAAATTTCAGAAGCTTGGCTCTCACAGTTTTTTTGTGTGAAGCGGTGGTCAAGAAACCCCTCGGATAACTACTCACGACATTCAGGCTGTGTAGAGAGGCTGGGAGAAGGAAGGACTGGCCCTTTTCCTCAGCACCAAATTAGAAGCAAGAACCCAACTAGGAAGGCCATTGGACCATTATATGACAATGGAAGGCGAGGGATAATTAAAGAGGAAACAGATCGCAGAGAGAATCAATGAATTCTTTGCTTCAGTATTCACTGAAGAAGACAAAGACCACATGCCCAAAACAGAGCCTAACTTAATACAGAGGGAAACCGAAGAATTAGGCCAGATAGAAATAACCAGGGAGGAGGGCCTTGCATGTCTTGTTAAACTAAATGCTAACAAATCACCAGGACCAGATGGCATCCATCCACAAATTCTCAAGGAACTTAAAGATGAAATTGCTGACATCCTAGCCAAAATATATAATATTTCCCTCAAATCAGGTGTTGTGCCTGATGACTGGAAGGTAGCGAGTGTAAATCTTCTAAAAAGGATCCAGAGGTGATTTAGGAAATTACCGACTGGTCAGTTTGACATGGGTCCCAGGTAAAGTGATGGAAACCATCCTAAAAGATAAAATTAAAAGGCACATAGAAGAGAAGGCACTGCTGAAGGAGAGCCAACATGGCTTTTGCGAGGGCAAATCATCCGTCACTAATATGTTGGAATTCTTTGGGAGTGTCAGCAAGCATGTGGATAAGGGATATCCAGTTGACATTGTTTATCTGGACTTTCAGAAGGCTTTTGACAAGGTCCAGTACCAAAGGCTCTTGAATAAACTTGCCAGTTATGGAATCAAGACACAGGTCTTGTCCTGGATCAGCAACTGGGTAAGGGACAGGAAACAGAGAGTAACACTAAATGGACACTTCTCCAAGTGGAGAGAGGTAAAGAGTGGGGTCCCCGAAGGTTCAGTACTGGGACCCCTGTTTTTCAATCTCTTTGTAAATGATCTAGAAGTAGGAGTAAATAGCAAGGTAGCCAAATTTGCTGACGACACTAAATTATACAGGGTAGTAAAAAAAAAAAAAGAAACTGAGATTGTGAGGAGCTCTAGAGGGATCTCTTGACACTGGGGGAGTGGGCCAACCAGTGGCAAATGAGTTTCAACATTAGTAAGTGCAGAGTGATGCACGTTGGGCCAAAAAAAACCCAATTACATTTATAAACTGATGAGGTCAGAAGTCTCTGCAACAAACCAAGAAAGGGACCTTGGTGTCCTGGTGGACAGCTGAATGAAGGTGTCAACCAAGTGTGGCGCAGCAGTGAAAAAAGCAAACTCAACACTAGGGATCATTAGGAAGGGTATAGAAAATAAGCCAAGCAAGTGTCATTTTGCCTCTTTATAAATCTATGGTGAGGCCCTATCTGGAGTACTGTGTACCGTTCTGGTCACCATACCTTCAGAAGGATATTATGGAAATGGAAAAAGTGCGAGGAGGGCAACCAGAATGATTAGGGGATTGGAACATTTTTCTTACCATCTGAGGCTGCAACAGCTAGCCTTCTCATTGTGCCATAGTTGTGCCCCATTCTGTTTGACTGATAAAACTGTGGTGGGAGTAGAGGGATGGGGACTGGCTGGGGAGCACTGTGGAATGGAAAAGGGCAGGTGAAGGATGCCTCATAGCTTAGTCATCATGAAGGAATGAGGAGGCAGGGTTTGTCTTGGTGTATTTTGGGCATGAGTTGGGCAGAAAAAACAGGCGTGTTGTGGGGATCTTTAAAGAGAATGGGACGAGGAGGAGGAATGGATGTAGTGTATGAGCAAGAGAGTTGACTGTGTTCTGTGGCTCCATGTGCTGCTCCACGGGGGGCACCACACAGCACTTACTTGCAGTTTCTCTTGTGTCTGATCATGGCACAGAGAAGGAACTTGGGCTCAGTTTCCCCAAAGGCCTGGGTCTCCTGGCCTCCTGTTCAGAAGGGAGCCTTCCCAGCCCACCTCTAGAGAAGAAAAAAAGTGCCCCCACCCAATTGGTTTCATTAAGCCATTTGTTTGTTATAGTTTCTGATACCATCTAGTGGCCAATCCTGGTAATACACCCTGGGAAGGTTATTCACATGTTTTTAATTGTATTGTTTTATACTTTTTTCCCCAAGTGGAACCATGGTTATTGATCTTGTGGATATGACAGCCCTGTTGTTCTGGGGAGCTACAGCCAGTGGCCAGCAAGTAAAGGGAGCCATCAGTCCAAAAAGTGTGTGAACCATTGCTGTATAACAGGGCTGTCCAACTTTGAACAGGCCGAGGTCTACTTTTTCCGGACGAAAGTGCCTGAGGGCTACTACACTAAAACCTCTACTTATGAATTTTATCTGTTCTGAGCATATGCTCATAAGTAAAAAAAAATTTAAGAAGAGCAGTGGTTTCCCATAGGAACACATTGAAAATCAATTAATCCTTTCTGGAGGGAACATAATTTCAATGCATTTCTCTGATAAGGCTGACCATGCACACACTTCCCTTACACCCGCTTGAGCCGGTGTGGGCGGTGCAAGTGAGGCGCATGCATGCTTGCGCAGTTCGCCCCTTTCGCTTGCCCAGGCCGCTGGAAGGCTTTTTTTTAAAAAAAGGTGCACTTTCCCTCCCAACCCGCCCAGGGCCTGACTTGAGTCTACTTCTCCTCCTCTTTTCTCCCTTCTCCCTTCCAGACCCCTCGCTGCCACTGCTGCTGCCGCCCATAGCTCTCACTCGCCTCTGCCATGTTCGCTGTGCAGCTGCGATGGGCCAAGCCAGCAGTGGGGCAATCACATCACCACAGCGGCACAAGGAGGAGGGATTGGTTCAGAAGGGGAACAGGAGGAGTGGCAGGTCACAGTCTCTGTGAGGCAGCTGTGGGGGGTGGGAGGAGGAGGATGGGAGGGAGGGAGGAATCCTCCGGGGGGGAGAAGAGGGGGGCGGCACAGCACAAAGGAGGTGGGCACACCCATGACCCTGCCCCTCACTGTCCCCTCCACTCCCCTTCCTCGCTCTGCACGAACAACTCAATTGGTCACGAGACAGTGGCACGCCGATCATCTGGCTGGTAGGGAGAGCAGGGGACTGTGCCATGGCCCTTGAACTGCCCCACTTGGCTGAGACAGTGGGCTGGCAGACCCAGAGCTTTGCTGGGGCAGTGGTGGTTCTTGGGGTGGGGGAGGTAGAGGTAGAGAACTTATCCCCTCACATTTTTATTGATGGCTGGTGGGCTACTTTTTAACCCTTCGCGGGCTACTGGTAGCCCCCGGTCTACCTGTTGGACAGGCCTGCTGTATAAGAAAAGGAAGCATGCATGCAAAGGAGGGGCTTTGTATTCTTATGCTCAGACATCAAGCTGTATCCTGGGTTGAGCAGCTATAACAAGTTAATTGTATTTTAGCAACACCAGCTTGTCCTTTTCCTGTGAAATGTTTGTTTTTTGTGCCCGGTGGCACTGGCAGAATGGTAATGGTGATGATGGGAAGCCATCAAGTCAGTTCCAACTTAGGGTGACCCTTTCCAGGGTTTTCTCAGCACAAAGTACTCAGAGTGGCTTATCATTCCCATTTCCTGGGAGCAATTCTCAGACTGTTCAGCTTGCCCAAGGCCACCCAGGCTGGCTGTTCTCCCCGGAGTGACTGTACTGAGGGATTGTACTCCCAAATTCTAGCTCTCGACCTTTAAAAAAAATGAATTTCTTCCCATTTCTCTTTCCAGCATCCAGCGTGCTGCTGTAGTTGTTTTGGAAAATTACTACAGAGACTTTGCTGTCTACAACCCAATGTTGTTAACAGCTTCTAAAGCACGAGCAGCGAAGCACATGGCAGGCCTGAAGGTGTATAATGTTGATGGTAGGTCAAGGGAGAGAAAAATAGATGGGAATGTTTGTAAAATGCTTTCCTCCCTGATTCCCTCCCCCCTATTCCACCTTGGGTTGATTCACAACTTGGGCACTAGGTGATTCCACAGGGGTTGCTTTGCTCCATGGTGAGTTAATGTCACCCGTTGAGTGTCTCGGCCACTGAAGTTCTGCCAGAAAAGCTGGGATACTCCAAGCCTTGATTAGGGCTGGGGATGACTTGGATCAGAAAAGAACTGCTTGGGAGAGCTGGAAAGGTAGATGGCCACAACTGCACAAAAGTTCACATACCAGCCTCTCCCTACCCTATGTCCATTTCATCATATAATACTGATTATTCTTCCTGATTAATGCCTAGCGAAATTAGAGGCAGCAGTTTTGAAACATTTTCTTTAAATTTGTCCTGGCCTGAGAACATAGGCATTCCCCCCCCCAGTTCTTGTCCCAACACTTTTTGGTACCCTCGTCACCTTCCCTAGGAGGGGGCATATGACCAGCGCTGTGTCTGCCTATGCGAGTCGTGTTTCCTTGCCAGAGGCAGGATCCTTGACTGGCAACCCTACATGCAAAGCAGCAGACCCTTCCATACTGGTGCTCTTCGCACCTTAACAAGGCAACACTGCCAGCACCTGAACTGACACAACGGGCCTAATATTATGGGCTTCCGAGGTTGTGATTCTGTTGTACTACAGGTCATGGGTGTCCATTCTCTCCGCTAATTCTGATCCCATAGCTACGAAATGTTTGTAATATTTCAGGCTCTCCCCAGCTCCTCACGGGGAGATCTCTTGTCTGAGACCTTTAAAAGGAACCTTATGGCACTCTTCAACTTTTACAAGTATGTGTTGGGGGAGGTGGGCCAAAGGGTATGTTTTTCCACATTTTTAGCAGCCTCCTAGCTGCTTTGCTCAGGTGCACGCGAGTGCTTCTCTGTTATGTACCCAGCGAGGAACTGGGGTAGTGTGATGCAATAAGGCATGAAAGACATGTGTTTTCATTGCACCCCATGCATTGCTCTTTCAACCACCCCATGGGCCAGATCCGGGACAAAAGCACTTCATGCATTCTGCTTTTCTGCTGGGAGCCATCTTGCTTTGTGTGGAAATTCTCTCGTCCCGCCTTCAGAGCTTTACGTTATGGTGTCTGGCGGCACTTGGTGGTGTTTTTGTTTTTGTTTTTTGTTTGTTGTCTCATGTCCACTTGACGTTCTTATTTTCTGTCTTTGTTTTTTTTTTTTGTTTCCTTTGAAACTTCCCACCCTGCCCTTTCCTATCTCCTTTCACGCGCCCTCTTTCTTGTTGCTGAATTACCATGTCTTCCAGCTGCCCTTGTGGCCAAACTGCAAATGTATTTAGCTGATGGTAAGTAGCACTCTCCTCAATGTGTGTGTCCACTGTCTATGTTGAGTCGTTTGGTGTCGTGCCTTATAATTCTGTAGCTCGTTATGGGTGCTCCTTTGGGGACTGTATGAGATCTCCATCTAGCCTTCCTCCCTTAATGGCAGGTTCCTCTGCTGATCTGAACAGGTCAGGAAAACTGGCTGGCTGCTTGATAGCTACATCTAAGGGAATACTTGCCTTGGCAACAGGCTGCGTTGTATTTTGGAGCTGGGAACCCCTTCTTGGCATGAAGTGCCAGCAGAGCTTGTCTGCTAGTTGGCCACGACTGATGGGTTGTTCTCCTTTGTTCTCCCCTTCCCTAATCGTTACCCTCCCTGCTGTATTTCTCCTTGAAGGACCAGATAACAACGCGGCAGGGCAATCCAGGGCCATGATCGCGGCCGCAGCCCACCGCCGGGATTCCAGCCACAATGAGCTCTATTATGAAGAAGCTGACTACGAGCGAAGGGTTAGAAAACGCCGGGCAAGGTGAGGACTTCCTGTAACTCTCTCTCTATAGTTCAGCCTCACAATTTTTTTTCCTGAAAGAGGACTGTGGATTAGGACTGCAGGATCTGGGGCTTAAGTCTCTAGAGGCTGTGGAGCCAGCGGCTGGGAGTTCAATAATTCCCTCCCCCCCCCAAACCTCCGTGCCTCTTTGAGTAGGACTGGGCTCCATGATTCACAGGGTCCCTTCCAGATCTGCAGGGCAGAGACTAGGGTTCTCCCACCCACAACAGCTCAGGCGGTCACACACAGCTCCTCAAAGTGCCCACCTCAGTCGATGTGTGGAGTGAACCTTTTACTTAGAGAAGGGAATTAAAAGAGGCCTGTGTTTGGCCACTGACAGAGCCAAAGCTGCTGCCTTGTTCAGAGAGGCAGCCGGGACCAGAGGGGATGGCTTAACCAGCTGGCCAGCCTAGGAAATCCTCTGGTCTTGGCCAAAAAAGGCAAGGTTCACCTTCCAGATGGACTTTCCAGCTGCTCCAACACATTCCTAGTATATGTCCATGGAGGCACTGAGGGAAGTGAAGGACAAGAGTGGAGGAACAGGAAGAGGTAGGACTAGGAATGGTCAAGGAGCCAGTTTCTCAGTGCAGAAAAATGGTCATACTCCTCAACATCTGCCTTTGCAAAGTATTGGGATTTCTCTCTCGGCAACCCCCTTGACTAACCACAGCTGAAGAAGGATTTTTGTGGATTGCCATGCGTTTGACAGGTAGTTGAAGATGGCCCCATGGTTGATATGCAGCTCTTGATGGCTCGCATGCATGTCGGTTATATAGCAAATGCTTTGACCTGCCAAGTGCAACCCCCACCCACTTCCTGGGAACTGTACAACTCTCTTTGCTATCACCTCTGGTCTGATAGAAATAGAAAAGAAGCTTCTGTGAAGATTCTCAGTCATCCAGGTTCGTTTAACTGGGAGTTGAGTCATGGCTACTGGACTTCTTTTTTGAGAGATAGAAACGTTTTGCTGTTCATCCAAACAGCTGTTTGGATGAACAGCGAAACGTTTCTATCTCTCAAAAAAGAAGTCCAGTAGCCATGACTCAACTCCCAGTTAAGAAAAGAAGCTCTAATTCCAGAGGCTGAAGATGCTTACATAGTGGAAGTTTTCATTTCGTTTTGTTTTGTTTTTGGTGGAAGTCTCCACAGAAGTTGGCTTTTCTAGAGAGGTGATAGTAGAGCCATGAGCCTTCCAGTAGGTAGCTCACTTATTTGGACCCTCAGGTCTGCATCTCCCATTGCAGCAGCATCACTGCCCAACACAAGAGACTTCATTCATACAAATGTCTTAATAACAAAGTGGCAAGGAGTACTACCTTACGCATAGCTTCCATGCCAACCATCTGACGCATGCTCAGAAAGAAGAGGCCCATAGGATCCAAAGTGATCCTAGTGCCTCTGTATTGCCCCTCCCCCAACCCCCAGTTACTGCATAGAATTTGAACTGGATATTGACAGTAGTCTTGGGGGAGTTTTTGAACCTATGGCAATGCGTTTCCTCAGATGTCCTCTGATTCATATCAGAGATGTTGTGATTATCACATCTTTTTAATGTGTCTTGGAAGTAGGAAACATATCTTGGAGACTTGTTTTCCCATCCACACTGATGTGTTGCTGTCGTTGTTTTTTCTACAAAAATCCCATCTGTCAAGTAGTCCAAAGATTAATTCTGCTTTTATCAGGGTGCCAGAAATGTCATGACCTCCCCTCTTTCCAAGCCCAGCCCAGAAACAGGTTTGGCATAAAGAGTGCTTGTTTTTCTCTGGGTAGAAGTCAAGAATTCATGAAACTGGAAGTGTTCCTTCCATCTTTCTATAGCAAATGGCGAGAAATTCAAGTATCAAAAACATGCTTTGCCCTCAGTTAAGTGAGTGAATTGCTGAGGTCCAGGAGACCGACGAGAAGTAGCCATGGGAGGAATTACAGCTATTTCTTACTGAGAGGTAACCACATGATCAGCACTTTGGAGATATTCTTCATTAGACGAAATTTGTAGGACAGACATTTCCACCTCATGACACACCTTTTCTGAACATTACAAAATATTCAGGCCTTTGTTGGTTCAGAGAGCCCCATCGCATGCCAGCCCTGACAGACCCTTCCATAGTCTACATTACTCCGATACATCCTGAAGTATATGAGACTTTGGAAAATACAGCACACATATTTTGTCATAGCACAAATCTTGCACCACAAAGCAGAGTTGGGTCCACCTCAAAACATTCAGTACCCCTCTGTTTCCAGGACAACACCTCACTTGAAAGTTGAGTCTACATGGGTGCCTTGGGGTGAATAACTGGGATTTCTTGGGTTATGTATGTCCTTGATAATTTCTTTAAGTGTTTTCTGGTCATTTTCCAGGTTATTGTTATTTCGTCCTTCTGTTAGGAATGATGGGCTTGAGGGGCATTGGCCCTTTTCCATTCCAGTCTGGAAACAGCACAGCCGCTCCTCTTGTAGGAGCCGTTGACCACATGGGCCCTGCCTACACACTCTGGGAGGAGGTGCCAAGTGGAGAATACCTTTCAGGCACCTCAGAGAATAATAGAAAGTCACAGCCAAAAAAAGTCTCTTCTCTCTTGGAGTACCCTAATATAAGGGTCTTACCTGCAGAGGTTTCTCATCAAATACTACCCTGCCCCAGATTGTTTGTTGAGACTAGTTCAGTCTAGAGAGCAGTGCCACCCAAAGATATGATGGCAAAATTGCCTTTTGCATTTGCATTTGATGTAGGAAGATGCATTTGAAAACTTGTAAGAAACAAACTGGAAAATAAAAAAACAGATCAGGGATTCAGCTGTAGGAGGCCATCAATTGAAGAGGCTGATTGTTTTGAGATTTTTAGATTAAATTAATTAAGTTGTAATTTTGTACATGTCTGTGCTGAAAATGCAACTGTATTTTGTTTTAAATTGGTCTAAGGACTGTAACAAAATATCTATCTACCTATCTATCATCTATCTATCTATCCATCCATCCATCCATCCATCCATCCATCCATGTTTCATTTTGGTGCCAAGCTGCTAAACTTGGGCATTAAAATCCAGAAGTAGCACTGTTGGGTAGACCTTACTTTTATAACCCATTGGCTAGTAAAGCTGCCTATTGCATGAAGCCCGAAGAGCTAAGTGGCGTGTCTTTCAGAAAGGGAGTTTCATTGTAACTGTCAGGGTTCCCTCATTTTCAGGTAAAGTTTTGACACATCTGGTTTATCACCAAGGTGGTCCTGAAATTCCCAGTAGAGCAGGCATGTCCAAACTTCGGCCCTCCAGATGTTCTGGACCGCAACTCCCACAGTCCTTTGCCATTGGCAGTCTAAGCTTAGAATTCTGGGAGTTGTGGTCCAAAACATCAGGAGGGCCAAAGTTTGGACATGCCTGCAGTAGAGGAACATAATGGGAACCAACACCCTTACGAGACTGACAGGAAATACAAAAAGTATTGTAGATGGTAGGAATTTCCATGCAGGCAGAGAGAGGGTGAGATATAAGAGTCAGTGCTCTTGTGAACCTCTGAATGAGCATGTATTTGTAGGGAGTCTCTGGTCAAGACTGTCTGCTTGATGCATGAGGTCACACCATTCCTTTGCCATGCTACTTCAGTGACACACCATGGTGACTCTTGACTGGCTGCTGATGGGGGTTGAAAATTAAGACAGCAGTGCTGTAGCAAGTAAAAGACATTTGGTCCAGCAATGGCATAGAGACTGAGAGGGAGCCAGATGGACTTTCAGCATCTTAACCTGAATCATGGGTCAAGATATGTAGATTGACCCTGATTGGTCTGTGCCTTCTTGAATTAAGGAAGCTGCTCTTCCTTTATTTAAGAGGGGAGATCAGACATGGCATCTTTTAACCATGATATCTATGAGCAATATCTCCTCCCACACAGAGGAACCCGGTTTAGGGGCTTCAGTAACCAGAAGGACTTTTCTTTGTTTTCTCCTTCCCTCTCCCTGAATGGACATCATAAAACGGTAAAAACAGTTACTCCTGTTTACTAGCTGTAAGCTCATAGCACTCGTCTCCACTGCAGTCTTCTCCCGTAGATATCCAGCGTGCATTTCAGACCTGTGACGTAGCTCCCTCTTTAGAAAACCACAGATTCCTTCTGCCTAGCAACATGCTCCGCTTCTGTGTCTGTGTTGTCGTGACTTCAAATAAAAATTCTTTATTGCGAGAGAGCTTGCATTCAAGCAGTAAACAACGCCTGATGATGTGTCTAGGTGGAGCACTTTTGAGCAGCGGCCAAAGAAGGGGAAACCCAGGGCTGAACTGGAGATAAAGTCTCTCTCTGCCTGGAACTGACTGTTGTCTTTAATTATTCCTGTACATACATGCTGCCAGGCTGGCAAAATAGTTATTTCTCACCTAATTCCTTTGAGAGGAATTCAGTCATGGGATTCACTTATTCAGCTTTTATCATTTCCAGTGTTCAACAACTGTGAAATACAAGATAGCCCACAGAAGTATGTAACTAAAGCATAAAAGCAAATGAGTTTTACTTTTCTTTCAAATCACTTCCCATCCAGATTCCTGGTCCCAGGTTGCTGTTTTGTCCCTAAGGTTCTCGTTGCTAGAAACAACACTTTTAGGGTCAGAAAAAGCTGCTAGGCCAAACTTTTGACAGGAAGCTGGGGTCGGGTACAGACTGGGCACCTGAACTGCTGTGTTGTATTCAAAATAAGAATTGGTGCTAAGCCTAATATAACATGTATTTTGATACGTGGTGACCTGGGAGAAGCGCAGGCTAAGTGAGGCAGAGATCAGTCATCGTGTTGGACCAGGGTGGAAGCAATAGGGGTAGTTTAATAGTAAATAATTTGGGCCATCAGGTCCTCCTTGCTCCCCCCATCCTATTTTCCTGTGTGTCACGGCTGTTTGAAAAGAAATTAAAAGAGCTGGGAAATCAATTCCTGTGCTTCCACTTGGACTGCATTTGAAGTTTCTTATTTATTATCATTGATGAATGCTGGCCCCCTGTAAAGAACGGGAAAGCAGGTCTCACTGCAGCAAGGGACTCAACCATCTTGCTTTCAGATCTGCTCTGGCCTTCCTTCCCCACAGTTTACTTGGCTGCACCCAGCTATGGTAGCTCCGAGTCTTTTGCTTGCATTCGCTAGGAATGTCCTGCGTTTGTTTGCTCAGCTGCACAAAATCAAGGTTGGTTAGTGAAGGCGAAGGATGAGGAGAGCTGAATGTAGTAGCTCCTTGAGAAGACCTGCCTCGAGTACACAGCAAAAGGGGCCCTTCTTACTTACAGCGCTTTTCATTGGAGGAGAACACCAGGGGGGTCACGGAAGGATCTGCTGCAGCTGCCACCAGCCAGAGGCTTTCATATTTTCATCCTAGCCCTCTTCAGTCATGACTACGCTTGCCACAGGTAGAGGAGTGCATGCCAGCCCCACCCCAATCTGTTTGTGCTTTCATCCTCTCTTAAACAGTGCCATAATTGACCGCTTCACCTCAGACCCCTGAGAGCAATTTGTATTTGCTATCCAAACTAGGAGTCAAGGCCAGGTTGGTCTCCTGATGGATTCCAATTCATGGGATCCTGGGAATGTGGGTAGTTCTGGAAAGTGAGCAAATGTCACCATGTTCCAACAGTGCAGCCCCGTGCCCCAGAGTGTTTGGCCAGGATTTGGGAAATCTGCATTGAAAGCTTGGCTAACTGGCTGGATAATTCAATATCTCTGTGAATCAGTTTCTTGCTGTAACAGCCTACCCATAAGGAACACCGGGTGTTAATGGGACATTTAATCAGACAACCCAGATATTTTGAATGGGGTTGGCTATTTGTCCTTGGGGGAAAAGAAAACCAGAGTAACATTGTGGGAGTGAAGAAGCTCACGTGATTATGGTAAACTTTGTGTGTTAACTGTCTCAGCATGATGCCTCTTGGTTTCTTGTTGTCTAGGCTTGTAGTAGCTGTTGAAGAAGCTTTCACCCACATTAAGCGCCTACACATGGAAGAGCAGCAGAAAGCCCCGGGAGAAGTCATGGATCCCCGGGAGGCAGCTCAAGCCATCTTCCCTTCCATGGCAAGGGTGCTACAGAAGTACCTACGAACAACACGACAACAACACTACCATACCATGGAGAGTATCTTGCAACACCTGGCCTTCTGTATTGCCAACAACATGACACCAAAGGTACAGAACAAGTGGGGTAGTGTCACATCACATTCTCTGTCCTTGCCCCCACCACCCAAGGTAGAGGACTCACAGCATTGACCTGTGAAAAGTAGGGATGGTCTTCAGTTGGGATGCACACTACTGTCAGGATAGCTAGTCTGATCCCAGAATGTCTCCCCAACAGCCCTTCAGAAATCTGTAAACATCTAGGAGAAAATCAAAAGCCTATGTTTGTCACCTCTGAAAAGAGGTTAATTCCAGAATAAAAACCAGATAACCCTTTCCCATCATATCAAAATTCATTTGAATATCAAGATAAATGCTTTTTCATTGTTGCAATAATTCCAGGGAACATCAGTTTGTCTGTTTCTACCAGTTTTCTTTATCTGCATTGCTTCTATGTTCAAATATTTCAAAGTCATTGAAAACATCTCAGAGTATTACAGTGTGTAAAAACTGTAGCCATATACAGTATGTTTAAACAGAAATTCATCCTGGCAACTTGTGAAAAGCTGCAGGTGTGACTGCCATCTTACAACTCTGAGAAGTTGGAAACAAAAGTGCAGTCAAAAACATGTGTTATAGGCAGAAGTAAAATCGTGTTATCATAATGTTTCAAAAATGCAGGAACAGACGTTTTTTTAGAAAGCAAGATCACCTAAAAAGGCATATTGAAAAAGCAGAGAATACCCTGGACACGTGATTAAAAAATTTTAAAAAAGCATTATAGCTTTGAGCAATTTTAGACTTTAAGTATACTATTGACACACATGAAAAATATTCTAAGTGCTCACCCATCCAAGCCAGTTTGTATCCATGAAGGAAAATTCATCTTGTCCTTGTCTGTTCTGAGGTGCTTTTGCGAGCTGTCCTGTTATACGTTGCTGTTCTGGTGCTCAGTGTCAGTATGGTTGGCCTGTCTTGGCTTCCCTGCCCTTCTATTTCTCTCAGTTATTTACATTCCTTCAACAATAAACAATTGAATTTTGCCAATGGAAGGTTACTGATCCCTATAAGCGGTCAGCATGTTTTCAGTGGAAATGGCTCTTGCAAGGTCTTATGGCAAAGAACATGCTAGAATTGAGGAATGAGAGGGTGTCCGATTGGAGAGCCACAGGGAATGGTGGTGCACAGGCAGAATTTGGATCACTGTCCAAAAGGCAGAATATGAATTACAGCCCCAAAGGCTTTTCCTGTCTCACCTTGTATAAAGGCATAGAGTGGATTGTCTGGAAACATTTTGTACTTGCTACAGTCAGGGCCCCGACACAGAATAAATAGCATAGCGACACAGAAATTGGAAGTGCAGCTGCGAGATGCTGTGCAGTTTAACTGTGCATTCTCTTTCTCTTGTTTGCACCCTCTGGATCACATGTTCTAACACCCACACACAGAGAGACACACACACACCATGTACCACTAGAAATGGGTGTGAGGAAACACCTCACTCTCAGAGTTCTGTGGTAGGGGCAGGCAATTCCTTTGTGTGCTTGTCTGCCCACACATTGCTCCCCTTGGCTTACACAAGGGAACAGGTGCCCTTCCTCTCTTTGTCATCAGCTGCTTGTTGGGAGTCCAGCAGTCTGAGTGCTAAGAGTCTCCCCTGGTTCTCTCGAGGGGCCCGAACACGCCTCTGAGCAGATCATGAGCTCTCCTACTCTTCCTAGCCATGTGAGCATGCTAAGTGAGCCCAGCATAAGCGTTCTGGCAAAGTTTCTCTGCCCCACCCTAGAGTTCCCAATGAATAAAATATAAGTGGTATCAGGTAAACATCTGAAAGTGAAACTTGTTCTTCCAGATGTTCAAAATAAAGGCCTTTGCCTCACATCCAGTCTTTCGGCTGCCATCGCTTAGCAGAGATCCACCTCTTAAGAATGGGGTCTTTTGGCAAAGAATATACTAGAAGTGAGGAGTGTGGGGGTGAACTGTGTTGGACCTGGGGTGCAGAAAATGGCCTCCTTTCTGCACTCCTTCAGTTAACAGAGGCAGGCTTTTGTAGTTCTCAGAAGCTGCTTTCCCCCCTGTATGTTTATGTTAAGGCCTGGAGAGGGAGCTGGATGAAACTGCCAATTACAAAGAATATTGTAATCATCAAATTAGAACTGGCCAAATCAAGCCTTACTCTGTAGCTGAGAAGTTTCCAGACCAGCACGACACCTCACTCTTCTTTCTCTACCTGCCTTTTTCCCCCTAGGCTTTCCTGGAGCGTTACCTCACTCCTGGACCTACTCTGCAATATGACAAGGATCGCTGGTTCGCCAAACATTGGACACTCATTAGTGAGGAAGCTGTTACAAAAGGATTAAGGGATGGTGTTGTTTTTGTTCTCAAGTGTTTGGACTTCAGCCTGGTCATTAATGTGAAGAAAATCCCTTTCATCAAACTCTCAGAGGAGTTCTTGGATCCAAAATTGCACAAGTTTGCCTTTCGCTTACAGTCTGAAACGTCAGTCTAGGTTGATGTATGTGAGAGTGGAAAAACAGTATCTTCTGACTCCATGCAGACAGGTTTTGGGGTTTGGTTGCCTCCCCCTTTCTTCCTCTTAATTTAGTTCAAAAAGCACAGGTGAGGGACTACAAATATTTTGACCTTTTGCACTTGATGAGTGAGGAAGATGGGGGAGATTTTCTTGATCAAGATCTGAAGAGAGCATAGAATGGATTGACATAGGCACACATTGGAAGAGAATGGCTGCTCTTAGTTTGTAACTATGAAAGAGACCCGTGAGTTAGTGTGGTGTTCTGCTTTTACCCTCCTCTATTCCCTAGATCAGCTGGTACAGCATCCCAACCTATCTCCGGACTCCTTCACGTGCATATTTTTCTACAGTCCTTCATCACTTGGCTTAGGTTTTTTTAGCAGTCACCTGTGTCACATCATCACTGAAAACCGGTGGCTGTCCAATCTGTAGTTGAGAACCCAGACTGTGACTTGTCAAGTACGCAGTGTCCGCCCCCACCCCAGCATTTGTTCCTGTAAGCTGATACCTGCTCTCCAGGGGGCATCAGCAGCTTCTGGAGGCAGAGCAGGATCTGTAACTGAGAGAGGTCTATTCTGATGCCACATTAAATTCATTACAGTAATTTTCTTTTGCAATGTAAACAATCTTTAATATGCTTCAGGGAGTCATACTTAATCTGAAGGTGGGGCAAGTATTCTGCTTCTTAAAGAGTATAAATTTAAGGAGAATCCCCTTCTGAGGAGTAATGTCTTTGTTCTTCCCTCACTCAGTAGTAGATCTTTTCGAATGATGGCCAATTGTGATTTCCCCTTCCTGTATCTAAACACTTGCCACACCGCATTTAGCACCTCTCTTCTTTCTTCTCTTTTAAACTATGCATTTTGAAATGATCGGGTCTTGTCTCTTGCTGCTTGGTCCCCTAAAGATATATATGCCATTGGAGAATGAGCTAAGGAGAGTGTGGGCTGATGGTAGAAAAGGCCTTCTGGATTATGGAGCTGAGGAAGAGGGCAGAAAAAGGCGGGATTTCTTCCTTCTAAAAAGTACTTTGATTTGTATGGAGAAGAAGAGATTCCCCTGAACCCTAGCAGAAGGCCTACAGAAAAAGAAGATTTGGACATAGAACAACATTGGATACCACCACCCCTTGGAGTTTTGCTATGTCCACAGGTCCATATACCCAGCTTTCTGTAGACATCTATGGGCTGTGGTAGTCTCTTCTTCCTCACTAGGCTTTGGAGCCATTCAGAGGCATCCATTTTTTTAAAAAACAATGTTTCTGCAAAGCCTGGAGCAGTCAAGGACTGTTCTGCCTTCCTTGGGTAAAGGACCTCTGTATATGTGCAAGAGACATAGAAGAGAACAAGTCCTATCTCACCAATCTGTGGAGAACTTGGGGAGGCGGGTGCAGCTGCTCTTTGTCCTCCTCAGCAGTCGGAGGCAGCTGATTGTTAGAATACGGCTGATGTTCATCACTGAATGACGGCATATGTGGAGCCCTGGTTGTTTCTTTCTTGGCTGATGTGGTTCTCTGGTAGTGTTCTGTGGATTGGTTATCAGATTCTGCCGGCTGGTGCTCCAATCTGTTAAGAGCAATTTCAAAAAATAAGAACAAAAACCAGTTTTATTAATTTTTCAAGAGCTGCAGAAAGCTGAAGGAAAACAAATATATATAAAGTTAACCTGTTCAAGAGTGGCCATGTGAAAAACCAAGTCTCTTGGTTTTTCATTCATACGCTAAACAGACTGTTTGCCCAATAATCTGATATCCCAGCAATCTGATATCTAGCAATAGCAAATTATCAACTAAACCACAGTAGTTCTCCCCAGGCGTTCCTGTTGACTAGTAACTTCAAAATATAAAAGTGTCTTTCCTTAATTTTTGAAACCTTTCCAAAAGGTGTTGGTTTACCTATAAAATTCCTCCTTTATATCTGAGGTTGGCATATGTAAGATTTTTATCCTACCTTTATTTTTTAAATCTGGCAGTTTTTATTACCAATTTACACTGTTTTATAGACGTTTGATCTCTAACTGACTTACATTTATAATACTAGTATCTTTAACTGAGGTTTTTATAAGGTGTTCAGGACCATTTCCAGCTAAATCTACTTACTATCTTGTAAGACCTTTCTAAGAGGCTTGCTTTTATCAGACCATGGAAATCAGGTTTAAACATGTTAGAATGCAACAACAACAACCATCGTCACCACCATCACCACCATCATCATGCACTGTCAAGTCAATTCTTGCCTATGGCAATGCTTTTCCAGCGTTTTCTAAGTGGAGACTACTCAGAAGTGTCCTACCCTTCCCTTCCTCTGGATTCGCCCTGGAACTGTACAGCTGGCTCAAGGACATCCAGGCTGGCTTTTCACTCGGAAGGTGACCCTCTGGCTCTGCAGCCAAGTATCGAAACCGCTGAGTTGTCCAGCCAGCTGTCGTAGAACATATTAGGTGACAATTTCAGTGGAAGGTCTTATGGTACCATTGGGAGCTGCAGTGGAAGCTGCAGTCTTTCCTACTGGTTGGATGCCAACCATTCCCTTGCAGCCTAGGCACAGTGGAAGAATGCTAGCAGAAAGAATTGACTCATCCCCAAGTAGGCTCACACCCTTGACTCAAATGTTTAAGCAAAGGACTGCTTTTTACTCAGATTTAGAGCATGTGCTCACCAATAACCTGACCGGGGATTCAGCATTTGAGTTTTAAGCCATGAACAACCTCTGTACATTACTGTATTCCTTTTTCCAGGGTTAAGAAACTTTTTATGACTCTGCTGATCAATATCCCCTTCCATTCCGTCATGACAACGAGGAACAGTGATTTCATCTTCCTGTATCTATGCGTTTTCTATTCCAAATGTAACACCCCACTTTAAAGAACGACACCGCTCTAGGATTATCAGCCAATGGGTTTTTTCTTTCATAAGACTGATTTTCCTTCTCTATAAACCCACTCAATCATCAGCCAAGCACCCCACTATTTTTATTTAGCTTGGGTTTTTAGTTTAAAAGCAGCAGTGTTCTTTCTTTCGCAAATTTGTTTAAGTGAAAGAAAATCTGTCTTTGATTTTAACCTATTGGGACACTCCTGGAGACACTCCATTTCCTAAAGTAGCGTTTCTTTTAAACCTTTGGCCTGAAACCATAGAAACTGGGTGAACCAAGACCATGGTGTGAATTCAGAGCTGAAGACATCTCTGGCCTCTTCACTGTGAAGACAGGTATAATGTAAGTGCCAGAGGTCTTTTCCTTCTTTTTGTCCTCTGGTTTCCCAAACTCTGGGAATGATTAGCTCAGGAAATACTGACCGTATTAAATTGTATTAAATACCTGTGTCGTGACAAAATGACCGTATTAAATTGTATTAAATACCTGTGGTATGCCAAAAATGAATAAAAGAACCAAATAGGAGCTACAGGAGTTGCTCTGGAGTTGAGGAAGTAATTAACTGTATAGGTGTTTTGTCTGGAGTTAAAGGTGCAGATGATACCAAATTGGGAGGGGTTGCTAATTCCCTAGAGGATAGGATGAAAATCCACAAGGACCTTGTCAGATTAGAGAGTGCTGGGCCAAAGCTAACGGAATGGGTTTCAACAGAGGGAAATGTAGGCTGGGGGTTGGACTAGATGGCCCTTGAGGTCTCTTCCAACTCTATGGCTCTATGAATTTTGCTCAGATGAACTCCTCCATCTCTAGATATTTCCTTTAATATTTGGAAAGCTGCTACCAAGCCAGAATGGACAATAATGAGCTAGATAAACCCCACGATCGTTTGACTCGGCAGCTTTCTTCTGTTTTTATCTGGGCATCCATTTCTGTGATCATGTAGACAAGTCAGCAGACATAATCACAGTGATTACACGTTCTCTACGTTTACTGTCTTGGTGTAAACAAATTACCACCCTTATCCTCTCCCTGTGGTAGATGGTGCTAGCACTTTCACAACAGTGGATTAAGAATTCAAACAACAAATCCATAATGTTCATGTAATAGCATGGAGACCAAAGATGGGTGAATACAAGGGGGTGTTAAAATATATGCCCAAGCACTTGTGCTGCAACTATTTGACCACAAACTGGAGGTGCCACCTAGGCAGACACGACTTCATCTCCTCTAGCTGTTTTGGTCTGATGCCACCCATTTTTTTCTTACCTAACCTTATTTAAAGACCACACTTAACTCACATTGTGTGCTCTATTCTGCTCTATTCTGTCACTTGTGTATGTGTTTTATCCTGTCAAGTCCAAATCAGTTTACAGCAACCCCAACAGGGATTTCAAGAGGAGTGAAATATTTAGGAATATTTTTTGTCCCAATCCCCATACCTATGATTATCCATGGCCCAACAAGGATTGGAATCCAGCTCTCCAAGGTCCTAGTCCATCACTTAGTCCACTACACTCACACAGACCTAACTGTGAAATATTGTTACTCTCCTCAGTGTCTGTTGTTACATTGATTAATCCAGCATTATGGTGTTTGGGGGTTAGGTATTTCTGCTGAACACACCTATCTTTTGATCACTGTGCTCTGTTCAGCCTGTCAATATTTCTGTGCAAATTGTGTTAAGTATGATATAAACTCTCTTTCTCTCTCTCTCTCTCTCTCTCTCTCTCTCAAGCTTCTCTGCACATGTAACTTTAATGTCAGTGATATACATGATGTGATTTTTTTTTTGTTCTAAATGTGGACTGAAGGAATTAAACTGAATTTCTATTGGAGTGCATAGTGTTGGCCATCATCATCAAATGTCTGGAGTGAAGTTGGGTTCTCAAGATTAATTTCTGGTGTTTTTTAAACTAAAATATTGAAACCATTTTACACTTTGCATATTTGTACAGTTAAATTGAAATAAACGGAAATGAGATTATTGTTACATGTGTGGTGGTTGCACTGCTTCTCCTTCAACAATCAACCCTTGCTTTGAGAAGACATAAGAACATAAGAACATAAGAAGAGCCATGCTGGATCAGGCCAAAGGCCCATCTAGTCCAGCTTCCTGTATCTCACAGCGGCCCCACCAGATGCATCTGGGAGCTCAGGAGACTAGATATCTGTCTCCTGATACCACTCCCCTGCATCTGGCCCTTGAAGTATCCTGGTTTAAAGCCTAGAGATTACACATCTCCATCATGGTCTGTAACCTGTGATGGACTTTTCCTCCAGGAATCTGTCCAGTCCCCTTTTGAAGGCATCCAGGTCAGATGCCATCACCACATTGTGTGGCAGGGAATTCCATAGACTTACAATGCGCTGGGTGAAAAAATATTTTCTTTTGTCAGTTTTTACTCTCCCAGCCCTCATTTTGAGTGTATGTCCCCTAGTTCTGGTATTTTGGGAGAGGGAGAAGAGCTTCCCTCTATCCACTTTACTCATACCCTGCATTATTTTGTATGTCTCAATCATATCCCCCCTCAGGCGCCTTTTTTCCAGACTAAAGAGGCCCAAATGTTTTAGCCTTTCTTCATAAGGGAGGTGCCCCAGCCCAGTAATCATTTTAGTCGCCCTCTTCTGCACCTTTTCCAGTTCCACTATGTCTTTCTTGAGATGCGGTGACCAGAATTGTACACAATACTCCAGGTGGGGCCTTACTATTGTTTTGTATAATGGCATTATAATGTTGGCTGTTTTATTTTCAATCCCCTTTTTGATCATCCCTAGCATGGAATTGGCCTTCTTCACCGCTGCCGCACATTGGGGAGACACCTTCATGGAGCTGTCCACTAACACACCAAGATCTCTTTCCTGATCCGTCACGGATAACTCAGAGCCCATGAGTTGATAGATGAAGTTTGGATTTTTTGCCCCAATATGCATTACTTTACATTTGGTTACATTAAAACGCATTTGCCATTTCTCAGCCCACTCCCCCAGTTTAGAGAGATCCTTCTGGAGCTCTTCACAATCTTCTCTGGTTTTTACCACACGGAAAAGTTTTGTGTCATCTGCAAA
>JAHTLZ010000198.1:9481586-9503947 GCA_023846285.1 Phrynocephalus versicolor | reverse complement strand
GGAGGGCCGAAGTTTGGACATGCCTGGCGTAGACAGCTAATATGCCAAGAGGGGAGAGTGAGAACATTCCTCACTGGCCTACTCCTTCATCCTCCAATGTGCTTTTGGCATGACGTGAAACAGCCTATAAATGGCCAAGGTAAGCAGCCCCCCAATGACGTGTGATCAGATCCATCACATGTTCTTCCATTCAGCACTAGCAGGTACAATCTCAATTTCCATTCTGCAAGCACTGACTGCCCCAATGTGCCATATCTTTCCCTGGTCACAACCTCTGACCTTTTGAGGATTTGGTGATTCTCCAGATTCCTTATCTTGAAAAGTTCTTATTAACAGACAACTCAACCCACATGCCACATAAAAAAGAGCATGTGAGTGATGATGAGCTAGGGAACTCCCACCTCCTTGAACCACAATGTCACTTGCATAAGACATTTGTGTCGTTGGTCCCCCCTCCTCTATTATTTTCAGTGGGCAGATGTAAACATAGAGATTTGCACATAATTTTTTATTGACTTCAGTATGCCTTATGCCTGGTAAACCCATTTTAGAAGCCAAACAGGAAATGTTTTGGAAAAGGGTATAAAGGGCAAGAAATAAGACAGGAAGTCTTCGGGGACTCTTAGAGAAGCTTTTGCAAATCCTGTAGATAAATGTATTTTTTCAGAGGAAGAATAACATGAAGTGTACCATATTGAGGCATACAGATTTTAAAGTCCTGGTTTCAGAGAGCCATAACCTAGTCATCATCATCTTCGTCGTCGTCGTCGTCATTGTCGTCGTCATCTTCATCTACATCATCATCTTCGGTGTTTATTTTCCCAGACAGTACATCTTCTATCCAATCTTCCAATTCCTCTGCTGTGGGGAGGTCATCATCATCCTTAATGTCCATCCAGACACTGTCAGCCTGAAAGACAAGGAAAAAGAAGGAAACAGTCTTTTCTTTCTAGAAACCTGTGGAAGTCGGGGCAAATAAAGCAAGTACAACATCAAGTTTGGACGAGTTCTATCTAGATCAGTGGTTCTCAACCTGTGGGTCCCCAGATGTTCCTGGATGGCAACTCCCAGAAGCCTCTACCACTCACTGTGCTGGAAGGGATTTCTGGGATTTGCAGTCCAGGAACATCTGAGAACCACTGATCTACATGATGTGGGAGGTGGGGGTCCTGGTTCTTCTAATGACAAGGGCACATGGATTGGGTTTCTACATCTTTTCTCAGCCTCACTAACTTAAACCTTATTTTCTAGGACCAATGGGCCAAAAGACTATTCGTTACGCCTCAGTTGGGATACATTTTAGCTCAGGTCAATGTCAATGACCTGTACAAATTGAGCCCAGGCTACTGTAGGACGCTATCTCCCCAATGTGAGTGTATCTGGCTTTCGAGGTGCCTTCAAAAGCAGGCCTTATCTCAGTCGCAGTACCTTCCCAGTCATATCTGATAAGGAAACAAGGGAGATATTATTCAATGGTTGAACAACCAGTGCAAGTGTTGTGGCATGTCCTGCCCCAGGGAACTAGAGGTTTCTCCTCTCCCTTTTTCCTAATGCAAGTAACTGCTGTACGTTAGAAGGAGTTTATATGAAGGGCAAATACTGCTAGCAGTGCCTTATCAGAATTATGTAAACAAGATTATCCATGGATTGGGTTTTTTTATGTGCCATCCAGTTGCATCCAATTTATGGTGACCCAAATAGGGCTTTCAAGGGAGTTGAGATATTTGAGGTTTTACCAGTGTCGCCACCCCGCTCACCCAGTGAGCTTCCATGGCTGAGGAGGGACTCACACCCAAATCTCCTCATTTCTAATCTGCCACTTTGTGTAAGGAATTTCAAGCCTGCGTCTGGATAGGATCCCATCTGGAATAATTTGAAAAGTTAGAACTACGGAATAAAGTAGAAGATATTATTTTCTCTATCATCCTATGGCAAAGGATAATGAGATCTAGAGATCTGTGTATTGGGAGGGAGTGGACCTCACCCAAGGAGAGTGGAGAGACTGCTCTTTTAGGGCAATATAACAGGATGGTGCCCTGTCTCCATCTCATGTTGCTGCTAACCAACTAACCAACATGTTGCTGTCTTCCTCCTTAAAGGTTCATGGTCAGGGCCCGTCTTTCTTCCCCTCCTCCTGTAGTGTGTGTGTGTGTGTGTGTGTGTGTGTGAGAGAGAGAGAGAGAGAGAGAATTTGTGCTTTCTTGCTGTCTTCATGTGTTACCTTTCTCTGTCCAGCTGTGCTGTACGTTCTACCGACCACCACCACAACAGGCTCCCCTGCTTAAGGGTTTGGGAGGGGGAAAGTGGGGGAAGAGTGACCGTGGGCTGATTCCCTCTCTGGAAATATGATCTTGGGCAAAGGATTCAACAGTTTGTATGAATTTTATGCTGTGCTTCCAGGTATACTCAGCCTGTGCATTCAATAAATCATCAGATATTACAAACACTATAAGCCTCCAGTGATTTTCTGTCAAGGAAACCCTATGTGAATCGGCACACTGTAACAACTTTGTGTAACTGCAGTGCTTATAGCCCAACACTAGAAAAGTAATGCATTAGTGCTGCAGTTTCACAAATTCTTATATCAGTTGAGTGCTGTGTCACTTGATCAACTTTTTTAAAAAGACATCTCATTGCTATTTAGACCAATAGAAGGAATCACACATGCTAGATATGGCTAAAAAGATGCAAGTAAAATGACTGGGAACAAGAACAAACAAAACCCCAGTGGGTTAACAAAAAGCCAATGCCCATGAAAAAAGACAAGGCTTACTCACAATTGGTTGCACATCATGTAGTTGAAGGAAAACATAATGAACTATTAAAATGATGATATTACTTATACAGTGGACCCTTGTATAACAAACAGCTTGTATAACATAAAATTTGTACAACATAAAAAATTCCAGAAATATGGGGCGAATCCGTACAACATAAAAATGGGATCACTCTGTTTTCAATGCATTCCTATGGGAATTTGTATAAAGGAAAATTTGCTTAACATAATTTCATTTGGAACAAATTAATTCCTTTATACAAGGTACCACTGTATTCATATTTCTCTTTCAAAATATCCCCATAATAATAAATAATAAACCCTGACCCATGGAGGAAACAACTCTCTAAGATTTATTTGGAAGGGGAGAAAACCTAGATTAAAACTGAAATACCTGCAAGACAACAAAAAGAGAGGAGGAACAGGTCTCCCAAACCTCCATTTATATTATGGAGTGGAGTGTTACAATGGCTAGGAGAATGGATAAGATTGGACGATGAAAACTTATTAATACTAGAAAGTAAAAATTTAATACATTGACTTCATGCATACCTATGGTATGGAAAAGGGAAAGTGAATAAAGCTTTTGATAATATTATAAGGAAGTCATTAATTAGAGTATGGGAAAAATATAAAGGGAAATTTTATCAGGGGATACCAATGTGGATATCCCCTCATGAAGCCCTTCAAAAGGAAGTGGACATAAAGAGTAATAAATGGTTAATATATAAAGAACTACTTATAGATGAAGATGATGGAAGATTAAGATTAAGATTAAGAACAAGGGAAAAAATGAAACAAGAGAGTATAACATTCCAATGGTTAAAGAACCTATGGAGGTAGATGAGATAACATGGGGAAAAGAAAATCATCAAATTTCAAAATTATGCAAATTATTATTGGAAAGAAATATGGAACAGGAAATAGTTAAAGAAAACATGGTAAAATGGATGCAGGAAATAGGAAGATCAATTCAGATAGAGGACTGGTTTAGACGTGGAATGAAAATCAAAAATTATTAATAAGCACAGATCTGAAAGAAAACTAAATGAAAATATTATATACTGTATATACTCGAATATAAGCCTAGTTTTTCAGCCCTAATTTTGGACTGAAAAAAAGGGCTCCTCGGCTTATATTCGGGTCAATACTTTTAGCCACTGAGGCAAGTTTGGGTCAGTGGCTAAAAGTCATTTTAAACATTGTGCACCACTTCTCCTGACCCCCCCCATGTTTAAAATGACTTTTTAAAAATGACTTTTAGCCACCAACTCAAGCACTTGCCTCGGTGGCTAAAAGTCATTTTAAACATCACACACACCCTCAGCTCACAAAGGAGGAGTTGCCAGGCCCTGCTACATTTCCCACCCTAGTCTTATACTTGAGTCAATAAATTTTCCCAGTTTTTGGGTTTAAATTAGGGGCCCCGACTTATACTTGGGTCAACTTATACTCGAGTATATACGGGTAGATGATATGTAACACCAGAAAAATTAGCAATGGCAAGGAAACAAAAGGAAAACAAGTGTTGGAGATGTGAAACAACAAAAGGATTTTTATATCATATATAGTGAGGATGCAAATATATTAGAAAATTTTGGAAAGAAATAGAAAAAATAATCACCAAAGATTTAAAAATAAAAATTGAAATGAAACCTCAAACCCGAAACATTATTTAACAAATATAACAAATTTAACAAATATTTAACAAATATTTGTTAAATACTGTAAAGTTAAAACCGAGACAGGAAATGAAAATTTGTTTATATATGCCAGAATTCAAGCAGCAAAACAATGGAAAGCAGAGAAACATCAATAGAGGACTGCTTAATAAAAGTACAAGAATTAATATTAATGGATAAACTTAGAGTAATTAAGGATAGAGCGGAATGAAACATGAATCTCAATGGGGGAGCATTGAGTTTCTCAGAGAAAAAAGAATAAAAATCTGTAATTTAAAAGGTATAAATTAGAGGAAGAATTGCTCCTGATATTGGTAGAGATAGATAATAAAAGTAAAGCAGATTGTTAATACAAATACAAAATAAAAATAAAGGTACTACTAGGGGTGTAAGTTCACTGGAAGGACAGATTTTGAAGCTGAGGCTACAGTGCTTTGGCCACCTCATGAGGAGAGAGGAGTCCTTGGAAAAGTCCCTGATGTTGGGAAAGATGGAAGGCAAAAGGAAAAGAGGACGGCAGAGCATGAGATGGTTGGATGGTGTCATCGATGCAACCAGCATGGATTTGACAAAACTCCGGGAGGCAGTGTAAGACAGGAAGGCCTGGCGAGCTCTGGTCCATGGGGTCACGAAGAGTCGGACACGACTGAACGACTGAACAACAACAACAAGGGGTGTGAAGAAAAGAAGATTATGGAAGATAAAAAGTAAAATAGTTTAAGATACATTTGTCTTGTGTTTTTGTTATACCATTATATTGTGATAATTTTTTTTCTTTTTTGTTTTTAAATGTAAATAAAATTCAAAGACATAATTAAAAAGAAAAAGAAAACATAATGATGAACTTAACGGTGGCAGCTCTGGCACAAAACATGGAATAAAATGCAGTGTGGTTGGAGCTTAAATGCATAGTCCCAACACAGCAATGATCACCACCTGAACACAACTGTTGCTATATTTAAGCATGATGGAGGATGAGATCACGTATTGAGGAGCATCCAGTGGAACCTTGACTTACATACTGCTTGACTTGCATCATATTTGACTTGCAGCAAGAAGGGGCCTGTTTGACTTGAGTCGCAGACTTTGACTTACATCTCGGAGCCCCAGCGCAAGGCACCGGAAACGGGCCGCATCCACGACCCAGCATCGCGGCTGCCGCCTCCAAACTGCTCCTGCCTTCTTCCTCTCCTCCAGCAGCGGCGGCTTCGGCGAGGCCAGCTCAGAGCACCTGGAGCTGGTCCTCGGCCTCACCGAAGCCGCCGCTGCTGCCAGAGGAGAAGAAGGGCCGGGAGCTCGGGGCTGGCCTTGCTGGTTAGACAGTCGGCTCAGTCTTGTAAAAAATCTGGCTGCAGAAGTCTGGTCCACAATGGAAGCATTTTAGTTGGGGAGCTGTACAGTTGTGTGACTCTAATGGTAAGCATAGAGTTGTTCAGAACTTGGAACATCAGGTTAAAATCAGTAAAACTTAAGTGTTAGACATTGTTGCTATGAACATTAAAAAGTGGAGGCATATAACTTGTGGACTATAATTCCACTGCCTCCTCCTCTCTTTGAAGAGACATTTCATTTACATCCCCAGAAGGAATCTCCTATCCCAGTCAAATTTATGTTAAATTGCTGTTTTCAGGGGTCTTTTTCATCATCTAGAATGGATTAATCTGCTTTCCCATTACTTTCTATGGGAAACGTTCGTTTGACTTAAGTCATGTTTGACTTAAGTCTAGACCACTGGAATGGATTAATGACGTAAGTCAAGGTTCCACTGTATGTAGTTGCCATGACTCAGCTTCCAGATAAACTCACCTGGATGACTGAGAATCTTCACAGAGAGAAGGAAGCTAATTTTTTAAAAAATGCATTCCAACACAAGTTTGTGTTAGGTTCCTCAAAGGAATTCCTTTAATAACATGTAGTCTCTGTATCACAGAGCTGGGCCCTGGTGGGAGCTTCTCTACCCCCCCCCCGCCCCAATGATACAGTGGGACACTTGGCAAAGGAGTAGGTTTTATAAAGGTGGGCTCAGGGTGGACCACAGATTTCTTCATCCCTCAGTCCTCAGGCTTGCCAATACTCACATCTGTGACATTCACTACTCCGATCTGAGGCTTGAATAAATCAACATTGAAGGTCTTCTCCCAGTATGGGATGAGCTGGGGGAACAAGAGAAAAGTGAAGCGTGGCTATCCAGTGAATACATCAGATTAATACTGTGAACAATAATGTATGAAATATTGTATGAAATGGTGCAAAACCTAGCTGAACCTAAAAAAGAAATCAAGTCTGACAAATGGGGGATGTAGCATGCAGAAGGGAAACAGACCCGTGCTGCCACTCTAAGAGAGAGAGAAGGCATATATGTCAGGTCCTCAGATCAATATTCTGGTCTCCAATCCAAGTACTAACCAGGGCTGAACCTGCTTAGCTTCCAAACTCATGCAAGATCGGATGTACTTAGGGCATCAAGGCATCTGACCTTAAGCCACCCTATTTAGCCAGCACCAGCCATGTTCAGTCGGCCGGTGCAGCCAAGCAACATCTGAGGTTTGCCTCAGGGCACCAAACTTTGGAAAGCACCAACACCTAGAGGCCTATCTCCTGATGAGCTTTAGCAAAATAAACAGTGATGCCTGTTGCCATATTCACATTCTTCCCCACACGCTCAAGCATAAGTGTTTGTTTGTTTGTTTATGTGTGTATGTTATTTTGTATCTATTTATTGATTTATGTTCTCTTTCTATCCCAGTGAGTACTACATTCTTCGCCTTTTTCCTGGCATGTGTGTGTCTCTCTGTGTGTCTCTCTCTCTGTGTGTGTACTTGTGCCCATCAATCAGGGTGGAGTGGAGAGAAGATGTAGCGTGTGCGTTTGCCAGTACTTCTCCCCCCTCATATGTTTATCCAGCTGAGGAAACACAAGGTAATCTGGGCCAGCAATTGTTCCCATTGACTTGGGCAGGGCAAGATTCTGCACCCCCTACAGAACTTGACCCAAGCATCATGGATGCTACATTTTTCCATTAATGATTTCAATATGTGTTATTTTCATGGCTCATTTTAACCAAATGGTTGTTCATCATGGAAGGAGGGGTTAACCACACAGATGTTTTTTTTTTTAATTTGATGCAATTCTCTCTGTACAGTATATATAAGCATGCTAAGGAAATTATGATTTAACCAATCTTCTGTCCACTTACCAGAGGAAAATCATCCGGGTCAATCCACACGATGCTCAAATCCGGATTGTCCGTGTTGTCTTTGGCAACTTGCTTGACGACCTCCAGAAATTCAAAGCCATCTGAAATGACACCCTCTTTCAGTTCCTCTCACCCACATATGTACTTGCATAGGGCCAAGAACACAGAGTTGGATCCTTTTAGCTGCAAGGCTCAGGACAGGTCTACCTGCCTCCTACCTGGGTCATCTTCTTCAGCAAACGCCACAATGTGAATCCCATCCAGGTCATCCTCCTGTGGGCAGGAAAGCAGAGAATTAATGAGTCTCACAGGCTCTCCTCCCCTCTCCTGCTTTTTCATTTGGTGGAAGATGGGCTGCTGGCTAGCTTTGGCCTGAGCCAAGGGAACACTGAAGTGCCGGCCAGCGTCCACCAGGGGAATTGTGCTTTGATTCCATCCCGGTGCTGCCTTTGGTACAAGATGTTCCCCTCTTCTCCCACAACCTCACCCTCATCCTGCTTCCTTGCTTTCCTGGCTCCTCAGCCTGAGGTGGCTTAAAATCTGGCGTGCAAAGAAAAAAGTAAGCCACAGGTGAGAGAATGTGTCTCTTTCTTCCTCATTTCTCGTGTGTGAAGAAGGGGGTGGGGGAACACTGCAAATCTTGAACTGTGCAATAATAACATGGAGTCCAAGTTGCACACAAACAAGACCCACCCATGCCACTTCCTCTGTCTCCTACTGGGCTGCCAAAGAGCAAGCCTTTCTCCAACTCACTTCCTCAGAGACTAGTCCTGCAGGTGCTGGAGGAGAATTAGTGAGACCCAGGTAAGTGCGGACTCATAGCCTTATTTATTTATTTATTTATTTATTTATTTATTTATTTATTTATTTATTTATTTATTTATTTATTTATAATATCCCCCCCTTCCTCCTTGGAAAAGGACCCAAGGTGGCTTACAATAATAAAGGACAATATACAGCCCAGAACATTTAAGACATATTCCAGTTAAGAACAGGGAATTAGAAGAGGCATCTTAGAACATTAAAAGGTAACATTAAAGCTACAAAGAGAATGCCAAAAGAACAGGAAATCCATTATGAGGGGTGGAAACTAACATGGAAAGCACTGGTGTTCTTATGAAACCAGTCAATGTAACCATGCATGGTAATCCATATTAAAGTCACATAGTAGGCAGTCCATCATTCAGGGAAAGCTTGCCTGAAAATGAAGCAGGGATGGGGCAGTCCTGGCTTCTAGTGGAAGGAAGTTCCAGAGTTTGGGAGCAGCAACAGAGAAGGCCCCTTCATGGGTTCCCATGAGACGTACCTGTGAGGGTGGCGGTACGCAGAGAAAGGCCTCTCCTGATGACCTTAGCACCTGAGCCAGTTCATAATGTGAGATTTGATCTTTGAGGTAGCTTGGACCCAGGCCGTTTTGTGCTTTGTAGGTTAAGGTCAGCACCTTGAATTGTGCCCAATAACTGATTGACAGTCGGTGGAGCTGCTTTAGTAGGGCTGTAATGTGATCTCTGTCACCGGGTCCAGTCAGCAATCTGGCCGCTGCATTTTGGACCCGTTGAAGTTTCCTGAGACTTTCCATTGGTAGCCCCACATAAAGCGTATTACAGTAGTCCAGCTGTGATGTCACTAGGGCATGTGTCACAGTGGCCAGAGCAGGTTTCTCAAGAAACCTTGAAAATGCGTTGCCCAATCATGTACTATACAGGTTTACTTGGGAGTCAGTCCTACTGAGTTCAGCCAAACTTAACCCATGGGTTGGGTTGCAGAAATGTGGTGGCCAAATGGTCATGGGTTACTTGGCAATTATGAAAGAAGTTTGTGACTCAAAGAGGGTTGGGAAACACTGTTAAAATTATTAAACCAGATAATGTAAAATGATATTTGTGACTTGAGATGTGACTATAAACTAATAGGAAGATGAATATGATAAGGAAGATATACAGTGGACCCTCATATAACAAGTGGTTTGTTTTAACAGAAAATCCACTTAAAGCAGTGGTTCCCAACCTGGGGGTTGAACGACCATTTCACAGGGGTTGCCATGAGCCAGTAAAGAAAAAGGCACAAATGGCTTGGGTTTGGAGGAGAAGGGGAGGAAGGGAGGGAAAGAGTGAGTTATAGCTTGATAGGTTGGAGGGGATATCAGTCAATGGCACTGGAGGCTGCAATTGGTTGAGGGTGCCTGTAGAGGGAAGTTCTCTATGGCACCTGCGGCAGTGGCCTGCCAAGGGGGGCTTGTGGCTCCTTCCAAGCAGGGCAAGGAGTCACTACAACATATTAAAAGGTCGTGGCACTAGGAAGGTTGAGAACCACTAGCTTAAAGGGAAAAAAATTCTGGAGATAGGGGGAAATCGCTTAACAGAATCGCCTATGGGGTGAATCCGTACAACAGAAAAATGGTTGTGATGAGGGATTAATCTGTTTTCAACGCATTCCTGTCGGAAATTTGTACAAAGGAAAATTTGCTTAACGGATTTTCATTTGGAACAAATTAATTCCTTTATACAGGTTACCACTGTACACAGAGAGAGTCAGCTTATGAAGACTGCAGAAGGCAAATGAGAATGTGTGAATAATTTGGGGGAGTAATTAGACAGGAACGGTGACGTTTCAATACACAAAATGACACCTTGGACACCTTTTGTAATTGTGGGTCCTACCAAATATATACAGTAATACCTTGGTTTAAGAGTACCTTGGTTTAAGGGTGTTTTGCAAAACAAGCAAACTATTTCTTCTAAATTTTGCCTTGATCAACAAGCAATGTCTTGCAGTAGAAGTACTGGAGCAGGTAGCATGGTAGCAAGTCAGCCAATGGTGTTTTTCTCTCTCACCCCCTACTGGATTGTGGGTGACTGTCTGAAACGTTCTGTCTCAGGCAGCCTCCAAAGCAGAGGGGGGAAGAATCTCCTTTGCATCAGCTAGGAAGGTTTTCAAAGGAGAGTGCAGGTTAGGGTTTTGTTTTTCTTTAGAGTTATATTTTTCTTTAATTTGTTTTCACCATCCTTTCTTATTTTTCACACCATTTCCAGTCACGACGCAGCTAGTCCTCAGTGTATAGGGCTACAAATTACACATCGTTATTATCACATTAAAATACAGAGTAAAATCCAGTTGTTAGTCTCAAGTAGAACATATTCCGCAGCCAGGGACCTAAACCTGATATGGACTTCTAGCAAACCTCTTTTGTGAGTTTTGAGTGTATAGTATGTGGGCTATGGGCCCCCAGAACAAATAATCTGAGTTTCCATTATTTCTTATGGGGAAATTTGCTTCCATTTACAAGCATGCTTGTATATATACAAATTGCCCTTGTTTGGATCAATTTCTGACTCCACTGACAATCAGTGCCAACTGTCTGGTGATGCATCTCAAGCTATCTGCCCTTTACTGGGAAAGGCTCCAGTTTTGGAATCCAGAGCTTTCCAAACTGTATAACTTCTTTGTAAATGGACTCTAAATTTTTTCATGTTATCCATACAGCCTCTTTGCACAGCAAGTGGATCATCCACTGAAGGGGAGTAAAGTACCCCAGATGCACACCAAGCTGCTACACCGGCTGGGAAATGCAGCAAATGATACCCGTCAGAACTATGCACAGGAAAAAGAGATGGTCCACCTCCCTTTCCTTCCTGTAGTGGTCCCAAGACAATTGCTGGTGGGCTGTTACAGTCAACATGGGGGTGGGGGAGACCTGCCTTCAAACATGGCCTCTGGTCATAAACCATTTATTTCATCTCCTGTTTTGCAAAAGCTTTCCTTTGCAGTGCATGTTGCTGTGGAATCCATCACGGTGACATGGATTTGCCACAGAGAAATAGTACTGTGCAGCACTCCCCACTTGCCTGGGTGATAAACTGTCCAAGGCCAGTGCTACAGAATTTATGACAGAGTACTGGAGTCTTACTGTGTCACTGAATCTTAATTTTTAAATATATAGTCAAAACACTTTGGGAACACACAGACTCTATGGGCGAGTAGCACTACAGCTAATTATTACAGGCAAAAATCAAACGAAAACAAAACAAAACAAAAGACACAAAACATGTGGCACCTCAAAGACTAACTTTCATATTTTAATGTAATGTTTCATGGACACGCCCACTTCTTCAGACATATAATAATATTATACACCTCATTTTGCTGCTATATGTCTGAAGAAGCGGACATGTCCATGAAACATTACGTTAAAATATGAAAGTTAGTCTTTAAGGTGCCACATGTTTTGTGTCTTTTGTTTTGTTTTGTTTTTGTTTGATTTTTGCCTGCAATTCTTGGAAAGACTAATACGGCTACCCTCTCTGATACCAGTAATTAGGGAGTGGTATTCAAGGGGCGGCATATTTTCAGTCAACTCTGGGCTCTTTGCCTATATGTGTGGGGCAAACTATTGACTGGAAAAGCCCATGAGCAAATAATGAAATCTATTTGTCTTCCAGATACATGATAGCACAGCCCTTTGCAATCTATCTATTGTTTACTTACTTGCTTACTTACTTACTTACTGTATATACTCAAATATAAGCCTAGTTTTTCAGCCCTAATTTTGGACTGAAAAAAGGGGTCCTCGGCTTATATTTGGGTCAATACTTTTAGCCACTGAGGCAAGTTTGGGTCAGTGGCTAAAAGTCATTTTAAACATTGTGTGCCACTTCTCCTGACCCCCCCCCCATGTTTAAAATGACTTTTTAAAAAGTCATTTTAAAACAATGTTTAACATGAGTTTTAGCCACCAACCCAAGCACTTGCCTCAGTGGCTAAAAGTCATTTTAAACATCACACACACACCCAGCTCACAAAGGAGGAGTTGCCAGGCCCTGCTGCATTTCCCACCCTAGGCTTATACTTGAGTCAATAAATTTTCCCAGTTTTTTTGGGTTTAAATTAGGGGCCCCAACTTATACTTGGGTCGACTTATACTCAAGTATATACGGTACTTACTTACAGGCTACCTTTCTCCTAATTCTCTAAAATAAATAAATAAATAATAAGGGGACTTAACACAGAGTGTTAAAAAGACAAGAATTAAAAATCACAGTAAGTAATATATTAAGAAGCAAACCATAAAACTGAAAAATACAATGAGTACTTAAATATGTGTAAAACATTAAGAACAATCTTCGTTTGAAAACAACATTCTGGGACCAAGTCATGATTGTTATAGTGTAAGCCTGCCTGAAAAGGTGGGCCTTCAGCTGTCATTGTCTTCAGAGGAAGGCCCATGCAGAGAATGTGACAGTGATGATTCAAGAAAAATGTAACTAAGTCTAAGATGTGCATCACTGTAGCTAAAAAAGACATATCAAGGAATGGAAGGAATTTGCACCAATTTAAGCTGAGCGAATGCACTCCTGGGCACCACTAAAACCTGGGTGCCAAGCTGGGGATGAATCCAAGAACACACCCAAGCTGCAAACCTGAGTTTTTGTGGGGGAGGGTGTGAGCCCATCCAGCACAGGTTGCCTCCCTATAACCTCATCTGTCTTCTGATTGATGAGAAGCCCCTCTGTCTTTTCTGACTTAAGTTTCAGTTCATTAGCCCTCATCCAGCCTATTATTGATATCAGGATCTGGTTTAGACCCAAAACATTCAACTGAAGTCCCTGTTTATGCCAAGAAAATAAATCACACACACAAAATGAAAACTTACTTGCAAACTATGAGATGTGAAAAGCTGCTATCACAACTATCAAATATTTTCTACCCTGAAAAAAATCCACTCTTCTAATGATGCTTGTTTAATCATCAATCTCTGTACAATGATGTAAAACCACTCAAAGATTCAGAAGATCTTGATCCCTCATCAGCAAAAGACTGGCGAAAAAGGGCCATTTATGAAAAGCATGGTTACCAAATTCCTCTTAGGAGGATTTTTTTCACGTGACAAACAAACAATAGCGGATGTCACACCAATTTTTTTAAAAAGGGAAGGAGGGCGGACCTGGGAAACTACAGGCTGGTTAGCCTTACGTCTGTCCCAGGGAAGATGGTGGAAAGCCTCATCCAAGAGAAAATCTTAAAACACATAGAAGAACAAACCTTGCAGAGAGAAAATCAGCATGGCTTCTGTAAAGGTAAGTCTTGCCTGACAAATCTTTTAGGATTATTTGAAAAGGTCAACAGGCATGTAGATTTGGGTGAACCAGTGCATATTAGGCTGCTGAGAAAAACTGCACAGTCAAGTGATAAGAGGGCAGGTCCTCTTAAAGACTGAGAACTGGTTGAGATCCAGGAAACAAAGAGTAGGTGTCAATGGGAAATTTTCACAATGGAGAGAGGTGAAAAGCGGTGTGCCCCAGGGATCTGTCCTGGGTCTGGTGCTCTTCAATCTGTTCATTAATGACCTGGAGACAGGGATAAACAGTGAGGTGGCCAAGTTTGCAGATGACACAAACTTTTCCGTGTGGTGAAAACCAGAGAAGATTGTGAAGAGCTCCAGAAGGATCTCTCCAAACTGGGGGAATGGGCTGCAAAATGGCAAATGCATTTCAATGTAGCAAAATGTAAAGTAATGCATATTGGGGCAAAAAAATCAAAACTTTATCTATCAACTCATGGGCTCTGAGCTATCTGTGATGGATCAGGAAAGAGATCTTGCATTCATCTAAGCATAGTTCATATTTAGATTTCCAAAAAGCTAGAAATTGGAAATCTAAATATGAACTATGCTTAGATGAATGGTATAATGAAATATGCAATATTGCTTTAAATGATAAATTGACATGTTCTTTAAAGGTTAAAAAAGGAGAGTTAAAAAGAGATATTTTCTATGTTAAATGGGGTAGATTTATTGAATATGTGCTTGTACGAGATAATGGTAAGGCTTCTGCGCAACAAACAATTTTGTTCTGGAGGGGAGGATAATGACTGTAAATATGAAGAGTGATCCTGTTGGTGAAGGGGTGCACTGTTGTTGATGTTTGTCTTCTTTTTGTAATTTGTATAAAATTTTAAATTAAAAAAAAGAGATCTTGGTGTATTGGTGGACAGCTCAATGAAGGTGTCTCCCCAATGTATGGCACATGGCAGCGGTGAAGAAGGCCAATTTCATGCTAGGGATTATCAAAAAGGGGATTGAAAATAAAGCAGCCAACATTATAATGCCATTGTACAAAACGATAGTAAGGCCGCACCTGGAGTATTGTGTACAATTCTGGTCACCACATCTCAAAAAAGACATAGTGGAACTGGAAAAGGTACAGAAGAGAGAGACTAAAATGATTACTGGGGGCACCTCCCTTATGAGGAAAGGCTAAACATTTGGGGCTCTTTAGTCTGGAAAAAAGGCACCTGAGGGGGGATATGACTGAGACGTACAAAATAATGCAGGGCATGAGTCAAGTGGATAGAGGGACACTCTTCTCCCTCACACAAAATGCCAAAACTATGGGACATCCACTTAAACTGTGGCTTGGGAGAGTGAGAACAGACAAAAGAAAATATGTTTTTACCTAGTGTGTTGTTAGTCTGTGGAACTCCCTGCTACAAGAGGTGGTGATGGCATCTAGCCTGGATGCCTTCAAAAGAGGATTGCACAGATTCCTGGAGGAGAAGTCCATTACAGGTTACAAACCATGATGGAGATGTGTAATCTCCAGGCTTAAAACCAGGGTACTTCAAGGGCCAGATGCAGGGGAGTGGTTGCAGGAGACAGATATCTAGTCTCATGCGCTCCCATAGGCATCTGGTGGGGCCACTGTGAGATACAGGAAGCTGGACTAGATGGGCCTTTGGCCTGATCCAGCATGGCTCTTCTTATGTTCTCATGTTCTTATGTTCTTATGTAACCTCCAGTTTTTGGTTCCTAAAAATGAGAACCAAGGGGAAACTGGAGTCACAGATAGACGCACTACACAGGTGCTGCAGAGGGATTGAAGGAGGGTGGTCTATATCAACTTACAGAGGAACAAGAGTCTTCAAGGGGTTTGGTGGGTGTTATTAAAAGAAATCTGAGCTGGGTGCTCTTCCTAAAAGCCACAGGACTGTCAGCCAGGCCTTCAGGAACTGGGCACAGTGAAAATGGTACTGGCAGAGGCCATCTTCGTTGGCAGCCGTCAGGCTGTTTATTGCGCACCTGCTATGAATGTCATCTTGGAATTACACCATGAAAAACCCTCATGTTCCTTGTCTTCCACCAATCCTAGCTTTCAATTTCAATTGGTATTAATGCAAGAGGGAAAAATCCATCTAAATGCTAATTTCTTTCCCCTCTGAGTCCACAAGTGACAGAACCCCTATAAAATGAAGAGCTAAAAGAATAAGTGGAAAACATCGGGCTGGGCTGGGGGGCTGGGGGATGATGAGAACAAAGCTTCCCTTGGCTTCCACAGGAAAATCAGCTTTCGAGGGGAATGTCTGGAGCAGATTTACAAGTGAATTTAGTGGAAATTAGTGTGGGGCTTGCTTCTTTCTTTTCCTTCTCCCCTTCTCCTCTCAAGACAATTGCCAGCTCAAGTCTAATGCCACAGTCGATAACTCATCTTCTTCCTTCTGATGCAATAAACTGAGACCTGGGTTCATTTCCCAAGATCTTCCAGGCCATCTGAGGAATGAAACTTATCATTCAACTCAGTGCATACACACAACGGTATGGGTACCACATGAGGAGACTTCCTACACAGAGACAGACCCTCATTGGCCAACAGCAGCTACCCAACACTAGCCAACAGCAGCTCTCAAAGTATTTCTGTGAACATTCTCAGTCAATCAGTTGAAGTTATCCAGAAACTGAGTCATGGCAACTGGGCTTCTTTTCTTGTGAGAGTGAAATGTTTTGCTATTCATTTTTATTATTATTATTATTATTTTATTTTAGAGTATTTTTTACCTTGCCTTTCTCCTTGGAAAAGGACCCAAGGTGGCTTACGCTAATGAGGAACAATATACTGTCCAGTACAATTAAGACATGTTCAGGTATTGAGAACAGGGAATTGAGGGACATCTTACAGCATTAATAGACAACATTACATTAAAGCTACACGAAAACATGCACAGTTTTAAAAGAGAGTAAAATTCCATGTAAAAGTTATGAGTGATGGAAATTAACATCAAAAACAGTAGCGAAATATTTTGATTGCAAAAGAAAAGAAGTCCAGTTGCCATGACTTAACTTCCAGATACCCTGAAGTATTACAAAATATCAAACAGAACATTTTCAAAACACTGATATTCTTTTCTTCTCCTTTGCTGTCTAATTAAATAGACATCCCTTTTCAGTGTAAAATTCTTTGTTAAAATTCTGCATACAGTTGTTCTGAAGGCCAAGATGCCCATGAATTTTAAGGATGTGGGACTACTTTCTCACTGAAACACCTCAATTATAAAATGAGATTCAACCCCTGGTCCCCAGAGGTACTCTGTCAATCTATCTCCTACACCATAGTGGCTCTCTCCAGTTATGTCTACATGACATAAATGCCACATAATGGCTATATTTGTAATTTAATATGTTGGGATTGACATTCTTGATGATTTCTCCTCAGCCTGTACATCTGTACCTCATCTTTTACCACAGCCATTCTCAAGTTCCATTTGCTAGCAGGGAAAGGAGCTTGGCATTTCTGGATAGGCATGGACTGAGTTTTGCGGAGAAAAAGAGGGGGGAAAGGTCCATATAATGCCCCTCTCATCCAGTTACACTCACCCAAGTTTCAAACATGTCTTTTGGGCGCAACTTGCGCAGTGTGGATCTGTAAGAAAAGCAAGAAGACCCCCGTTTCATCACCAAATCTTCATTTTAGAGGGTTGTGATATTCTTAACATATAATGAACCGCCTCATGCATCATGGTGGACATTTCACAGACAAGGAAGGGGTCTGGGTCCAAACTCTGAGGAGCCATTCCCTTTAATCTCAAGAATAACAAGAGTAGGAGGGGGATACTGGGTCCTTTCTCTATCCATCTTAACTTACTAAGCACCATTTTCTGTCAATGTGTAGCCTGCATACTGTAAACTGCCCAGAGACTACTTTGCTTTGGTTTGCTTTACCTCCTACATGCATAGATTGACCTCTGTGGAGACAAACCAGCCTATATCATGAAAGCTTTAGGAAACTATATTTCAAATAATTATGGCAATGCATGGGGCTAGGGTTGTAGACAAAGTCATGGAAATTGATAATGTTCTGAATGGATTGATTTGGGCACATGTCAGCAACATTTCATTTTCCTCTGACTGACATTCTGCTGGGTTTCCAAAATGCTAGTCTACCAACAGGTCCCTTGTTCTGGGTTACCAAATCTCTTCTAAGGAACATTAATCTCTCTTTTCACAAAAGGTCACCAAAATGTGCAACAATTTGACATCTCCAGATCACTCAGTAGGCCAAATGATATAAAAAGCAGGCTGGAGGTGTGAATTGTCCTGGCCACATGATCAGAGCAGATGCTGGAAGTTGATCACCAGGTCTGTATTTTCTCCTCACTCTCCTCCTCCTCCTCCTCCTCCTCTCCACTGTTTTTGTCTAACTCCTGCTGAAGAGATCTGAGGATTTACAGCCTGTGTTGTAGTTGCCCTGAGAAAGAATAACTTTATGTAACGCCACAGATTCTGGAATTGTTACATGTCCAATGCAGCTACCTTTTCAATCTAATTTTCACTCACATTCATGAAGTGACTATAGCTATAGGGATGAGGATTCTGAAGCTAATTCCTACAAAGCACAATAGGCTCAATCAGATGAAACATGTCTTTCCTTTATTTAGGGTCCAGGGATACTTTAAGGCCCAAAGAACACACCAGTAAGTTGTCTTTCCTGCTATTATAATACTGTCTCCCTTCCAGACACATGATTCCTTCAAAGTTATGTATCTGAGCAATCAGACTTGCAAATGAAATGTTTGTCACCCAAAGACCAATCATGCACAGAAAAGGAAGCTGATTTGCAACATGCAAAGTGAGGCAAGCTCATTACAGGATAAATAAACCTCTTTTTCCTTCTCATGGTAGCGCTGTTTCTAAGGAAGTGCTAACTGTGTCATCTAGTATGGGCCATTGTCAGCATAACATCGGAACTGTCTTTAGGTGGTGGAAATCATCCCACTGTTGGAGTGTGTGCTCTCTCCTCCAGATGACCTTGTTTTATCATTGGTTAGGAGAAGGTAAACACAGCCTTTGACTGCAAGTCTGATTGGCCAAGCACTTCCTGCTCTCTGTGGGAACGGAGAATTTGGAGGAGGGGTCTGCTAACCCAATGGTTCTCAACCTTCCTAATGCTGTGACCCTTTAATACAGTTCCTCATGTTGTGGTGACCCCTTGCCCTGCTTGGAAGAGGCCACAAGCCCCCTTTGGCAAGCCACTGCCGCAGGTGCCAGAGAGAACTTCCCTCTACAGGCACCCTCAGCCAATCACAGCCTCTAGTGCTATTGACTGACATCCCCTCCAACCTATCAAGCTGTAACTCATTATCCCCCCTCCTCTAAACCCAAGCCGTTTGTGCCTTTTTCTTCACTGGCTCATGGCGACCCCTGTAAAATGGTTGTTTGACCCCCCCCAAAGGGGTCCCAACCCCAAGGTTGAGAACCACTGTGCTAACCACAAGAAATATCTCCAGCCTTCACAACACGAGGTTGACTCTCAGGAAGAACAAAAAGGAACACAGCCTGCGGGGATGAGGGGCACCCACATTGCCAAGGGAACACCCCAGGCTCTGCAAACAACAATCCCAAATACTACGCTTTGTACCTTCTGTTCTCATTCACAAACTCCACCAGTTCTTCTTCAGTATATGGCTTGTCAGGGATACGGACAGGTTCATCCATAAATGGTTCATAGAAGTCCACATCATTCAGCTTCAGACCCAATTTCTTTGCCACCTACAAGGAACCAACGAAGGGCAGACACTGTTTAATGGTAAAACCTGGCTTGCAAAAGAACATCCCCAAATGTGACTACACACCTCTTGTTCACATACCCCCCACCCTCCACCCCAGCCATCTGATGCTGTGGCAGCAGGTTTCCCTCACAAACAAAGCTGCCTAGAAAGACAACAGGGCAAAGTTTTTTTAAAAGAAGACTTGTGTACAAATTTTGTGTATAATTTTTGTGTACAATTTTTACACATTTTTTCAACTCTATAAGCCAGTGGAAAATAGTACTTTAAGTATATACAAAATAAGACATCTTAAAATAGAATTGGCACTGACACCAAAAGTTAAGAGCTGGCTGAAGCTGAGGAGTGCCACCACCACCCAGCCGCTGCCCCTCCACTGCTACCGGGCTACAGAGCAGTGCACAGATCAGAAAGGGACCAGGCCTTGGCAGTGTTGAAGGAAGTAGATGTGGAGCTGGCTGAATATATGGCTCCCTAGTTGAAAAGATACTCTGCTCTGGCTGATCCTGGAGAAAAGACATGGTTGCCCAGGAACATTGCATTTATTGTGGCACAGGAGAATTTCCCCCCCCAGATCATCCTTCCTGCCATGGCCCCACTTTGTGGGTCACCCAAAGTGAGGCATCACATAAACAGAAGACTCTGGACAGCTGATAAGCAGCTAGTGCTGAAGGAATGGTGTACTTGCTGCCTCTTCTGCTTGTTCCCCTGAAATGATCAGTACCATACAGTGACTAAGAATGCAACTACACTGGACATTTGATTTGCAGCCTGTACTACGATTGAAATCGCAATCAGTGTTCACACATGATCTGTGGATTGATTTGGGAGTTTACCCTTCATATTGAAGTCACAGTACAGCCCCTAACCTTCCCTTCTTCCCTCCCTCCCTCCCTCTGGTCCTGCCTCTGCAAATCCTTTTATGGTTCACTGTAAAGCAGCTTTCTCATTTACAGCTGCAGACTACTTACATTTCTTTTAAAACTTTTTAAATAGAAAAATAAACAGGGAAAGGTACTTAACAGTCTAAGAGTTCAGACTGTCAAATGTTTGGAGAGTCATTTTGCAAAAGACATCATAATGCACAAATCAGAATAATTCCATAACAGGGGTAACCACCTCCCCATTCTTGTCTGTTACTCTTTTTCTTTACTTTCAAGTAACACAATCAGAAATTACATCATCTCTGGTCACATATGGTTTTAAACTTTTAAAAATTTTAACTTCCATTTTCAGGCCTATCGATTAAGTAATTAACAGCACTATGCTTTTGCTTCACAATAAAAAGGCTTTCCCAACTGCCATGAAGCTTAATGTGTTTGGCAGGATTCAAGATTAGCACCAGATTAAAGTCACAGTACTTTGCTTATTTATTTATCTTTTGCATTCTTATACCACTCCAGTTACCCAAAAGGTACTCTCGGTAGTTTACATACATGCAAATAAGAAACAAACAACAATGCAAATTAAATAAACAGGAGAATTTTTTTGGTTTTGTATGTTCCCCCAGCCCATCCCAAACATCTCTCCCAAACATTCCACATCACCAACACACCACCTATGGACACGTCCCTTGTTGTTATAATAATGCATCACAATTAATTGCAAGGAGAAAAATCTGCTTGAATCCTGCCAACTTGAAAAAAGCGGAGGACCTCAAAGCAGTAGAGAAAAAGAGTGATTTGAGAAACAAAAAGGGCTGGACCAATATGAAACAGCCTTTGCATCATGTGGTCAGTAAAACAAAACATTTTCAAATGTATCCGTTTTATAACTGGAGCAAATCCCATGGTATTTGGCCACACATGAAAAACAACTGAAGAGGCAGGATAAATTTAAAAAGTCTTTTCCTGGAAACAAAAATATACCACAGTTGCATTCAGCATCTTTGCACATGCATTGGAATAGTCCACACCAGCCACAGTAGAGCGGCTGGTGTCATTCTGGTGTCTGAAAACATTTCAAAGCTCTCAAGCTTTTAAATAAATAAATAAGCCTTAAAAACAGAAAAGGCCCTCACTCCCAAGTCTCTTCAGAAGGTGTGGGAACACCAGAGAGAGAGAGAGAGAGAGAGAGAGATTCAAGAATGCAATAAGACATGGTTAGGTTTTTATGAAATAATCTACAGTACTGTATATTTCACATGAAGAAGGAAATGCTTGTGTCTTCATGAATGAAACGGAAAAAATGAATTAGATGATCTAAGAAAAATACAAAATAAATAAATCCTACCCTGATGCCCTTCTGAGATTTCACCCAATTAAACTACAAAACAACACAAAATGTTTACCCATCCCTGCTGCCCTGCACATATCAAGCATCTTCTCAGTGAGAAATTCTTTTGCCCTATAAGCATGGCACAGCTCAGCCAAGGCAAACTGAACTGCCTTTAATGCCTAAGTTACAGTTTCGAAATTTACTTTTAAAAAGTAATGTTGCTTATTGTGGTCTTTGAAATCTATTGTCATTAGTTGCTGCAATGTTGCATACATGGCTACACAGATTTGTGTATAACATCACTTATAACTTTTTGTATCTTTCCTTGTAGGATTACATTGACACTATGTTATCAATTTGTTAGTTCCAGGGCTGTGGAGTCGGTAGATAAATGTTCCGACTCCGACTCTGACTCCGACTCCTAAGGTTTTTGTACTTCCGGCTCCGACTCCGACTCCGACTCCAGGTACCCAAAATTTCCTCCGACTCCGACTCCTCGACTCCGACTCCACAGCCCTGGTTAATTCCCATCCTTCATAACTTTTAGATGGTCTACCACGGTGGTCCCCAACCCCCGGTCCGTGGACTGGTGCCGGTCCGTGAACCGGTCAGCACCGGGCCGCCTGGGGAGGCTGGGGAGGCTCCTCCCCTTTTCCTC
>JAHTLZ010000198.1:9460656-9481546 GCA_023846285.1 Phrynocephalus versicolor | reverse complement strand
AAATTTGCTTAACATAATTTCATTTGGAACGAATTAATTCCTTTATACAAGGTACCACTATATACTCTTTTCTTAACTGCTCGCATTCTCTTTTAGCTTTAATGTTGTTTTCTAATGCAGTAAGATACCCCTCAATTCCCTGTGCTTAAACTTGAATATGTCTTAATTGTACTGGACTGTATATTGTCCCTCTTTACTGTAAGCCTCCTTGGGTCCTTTTTCCGAGGAGAAATGGGGGGGGGGGTAAAAATGTGCATAAATAAATAAATAAATAAATAAATAAATAAATAAATAAATAAATAAATAAATAAATGTACTATATGAAGAATGTGTATAACCCTGGAAATATTCATATTAGAATGCCTTATGAAAATAACTAGAAAATGATCCTCTTTACATCTGCAAAGTAACTCAGATTGTGCATACATGCTTTCTCATGAAACACAGAATCAAAGAATAACTGTTTGAAAAGTACTATCATATCACCTCATACCTCCTCTCAGTCCTCTTTTCTCAAGCTCAACATACTCAGTTATTTCTATCTTTCCTCAAAGGGCTTAATTTTCAGTCCCCCGATCCTGCTTAAAGTGTGGTATCCTGAACTGGACACGGTAAGCTAGATGAGGTCTAACCAGTGCTGGATAGAGCGTGACTAGTACTTCATGGGCATAAATCATAAGACTATATTTCTGTAAATACACCCTAAAATAACATTTGCCTTTTTTGAAACCACATTGCTCAAATAACAGTTTGTGATCTAGAGCAGTTTCAAGTTCCTTCTCATTTTTTTTGTTCCTAATCCTAGTATCCCCCATCTTGCCCCCTCCCAAGGCGCAGAACTTTGCACTTCTCCCTCTTAAATTTCGTTCTATGGATTTTAGTCCAATTCTCAAGCCTATCAAGAATTTTTTGAATGTTGTTTCTGTCTTTCAGGGTATTAACTATCCCACCAATTTTGTGTCATCCACAAGTATGGTAAATTTGCTCTGTCCCCCCACATCCAAGTTATTAATAAAATGTTGAAGACTAGTACAGTGCCAAACTCTGAGCTGGACCTATGTTCTTCCCCCCCCAATAATAATAATAATAATAATAATAATAATAATAATAATAATAATAACAACAATTAGTTGCAGGTAATTATGTTACATGTAATCCATTATTTCTGTACTCTGGGTCTGAGTAGAACTAATATTAATGTCTTTTAAGCCACACAAACTCAATGGGCCTCTTTAGGTTTTTGCTAACTTATTAAAATCCATCCTTCACCTCTTCTCATGGGGTTCTCGGTGGGTGTCTTTAACTGCTTACCCCTTTGTCAAAGGTGGCAAAGAACTTGATATAGGGCTGGAAGTGTTCAGCTGCCTCCTCAAATGCTTTGTAATCTGAGGAGGAGAAAGGAGAGAAAAGACTTGGGTCCGCTTTAACCAAGATCAATACAACATTGATGTCACCTTCTGAAAGTTGAATCAAACCACCTCTCCACACACACCCCTTTACCCCCTTATTACTATCAAACACTTGGGGGGGGGGAGCAGATTCTACTCCTGGCAAAACCAGAGCTGAGGAAGTGTATCTTTTTTGGTCTACAACTCCCAGGGGGTACCAGCCATTAAGATTTTGGAAGTTGTAAACTAAAACATTGAATTTTGTCATAGATAAATAGTATTCCCTGAATGGCATACATTTCATGAAATAGCATTTGGATACATCAGAATTTTCAGATATCTGGGCACAGGTTTCAAGTCGTATGGAGCACGTTCATGAATCTGGAAGATGAGTCATGGCAACCGGACTTCTTTTCTTGAGGAATTGAAACGTTTCGCTACTCATCCAAGCAACTTCATCAGTCTGAAGCTGCTTGGATGAGTAGCAAAACATTTCTGTCTCTCAGGAAAAGAAGTCCAGTTGCCATGACTCAACTTCCTCATAACCTCACCTGGATGAGGACAGGACAGCTGATTTATAAATGAAGTTTCAAGTCCTCCCTTATGTCAGGAGGAATGGGTGCTTTCATTGCATGCCTCCTCACGGAAGGTCCAGAGGCAGGTGCATAATTCTATTACATAAAAATTTTCAAAGCTAAAATGTTTGGTTAAACAAATTTATGCCATTCAAACGTGGACTGGCACCAGTTTACGTTCAATGGAAGCCCTTGTGGGCCACTGTTCTTTCTCATGTTTTAGCCTATTTACAAAATGCCTCTGAGGAAGTTGGCCCCCCTTGTTACAAAGGCTTGGGCTTATAATATTTAATTAGTGGTTTAGAGTGAGTTAACTCCTTCTGGTTTGTCTTCTTTACTGCTTGACTCACATGAAAGCAGATGGATGCAAGCCATTAATTAAGTGTCCTGCTTTTTTGGCTTCTCCCCACAATAGATAATAAATCTAAGTTTTCATAAAGCAAGGGATTAAAGAGTTTTTTTTTTTTAAAAAAAAAAGCTAACACAACAGAATACTTTGTCTCCCGTGCCTCTAGTCAGACGGCTTTTCTCAAGTCCTTCCAATGTTCCAGCCTCTTGCTTGCAAGACTTAATAGTCCTTAAAATAGAAAGAGAAAGCTTCTTCTGGGCCATAATACTGTATCTGTGTTTGAGTTGGTATCTCCCCAAACTGATTATGTCAATTTGAAGAGCTTGGGGTAGGGTGGGGTTCGAGGATTTTGGTTTTTAATCTGTAAACTGCCCAGAGTGGGTATTCACTAATAAGGCAAACTACAAACCAAATGCACGCATGAGAAAGCATTATCGTTGGCATTATTCAAGACCAACATTCCCTTCCCTCTAATTTCCAGCCCTGCTGTGTGGGAGCCATGCCTCATGTGTGCAGGGGGTGGGGTGGGGTTCCAGCCAAAACCGGAACTAAATGGGTGTCTGTCAACTCCATCTGTCTGTGCTCAGCCCTGAAGGAGCTCTCTCTCTCTCTCTCTCTCTCTCTCTCTGTGTGTGTGTGTGTGTGTGTCTGTGTGCAGTTTAGAGGGAATGTTGCCCAAGAACGGTTTCAAAGCAGTCAATTTCAAAATTGGAAATGGGAGCATCAGAACACTGACTCATCTATTGCCCTTCTTTTTTATTTTATATAGGGAGTAATCCAATAGTATCATCTCCCCTGTTCGGGGGCTTCTATGTATTTGTTCTTTTTTGCCATTATAATTTGGCAAGAACAATGACTGCAAAAATATTAGTGGTTGCTGTTAAGATAAAGGTCCATCCTGACGTTGCCATTTTGGGTTGGTTGGTTGGTTTGGCAATATTGGGTCACCAGTTCTTTGGTACATTTTGCATCCATTGCAATAGCTGGTGATGATGCAAATAAATCCCTATCTATTTCTCCTTCCCTCACCCTTGTAAACAATAGCAAACCCAGTAGCCAATCTGGAAAAAAGCACCATATTGCAGTACTTTTACCTGCGGTGTCATGCAGCTTTACTCAGTTCTGTCCTCTCAAGGTACGTTTTTCACTAACCAGTCAAGTCAACACAGCATGAACCTCTGTGGGAGCTGTGCGTGATTCTCAGAAGCATTAAGAATCATTATGTGATATGAAATGTAGGAGAAAAATTAGAGCCAAGCTCCTCTCTAAGTGGGAAATTAAACTGAGGTATCACTCTTTTAAAAGGACAAAGGACCTTTTGAACTAAAAATCATACTGAATCCTCTCCAGAATTAAGGAATATGTACTGAGGATGTGCAAGACCTTAAAATAATTTTAATGGCCATTTTATGTGTTTAAGAAAGGAAAGGTGTCTCCAGTCAAGAGTGACCTACATTTTCATTTCCATCAGCCCAACTGAGAGGCCAGCTTTGTAGTTATAAACTATTTTTTTCTTCCAGCAACACAGTGCCTTCACCATTTCTGAACTCAAGGTACCATAGAATGGACAATCAACTGAGTACCAATATGAGTTCTTGAACATCATGGACTCTTGATATCAAACAGGCAGTACTGCATGCTAATGAATGCACCCACCAGGTAAAACTATTTATTTGGTTTTAATTTGGCTTAAATTGACTGTTCCTGGCAGTTTAACTAAATACCTAATCCCAACTCTGCTAGAGGCAGGCCGTGTTACTAAAGGAAGCTGTACTCCCCCAGCTAAAAAGAAAATCATTGCGTTTCAAAAAGACAGGAAGGGAGAAAGGGGGCTCCCCCAGATCACCTGTGACAGTCCTCTGTTTTAAAAGATAGGCCATAAATTCCAAAGTGATAACATGCATATGCTGCTATTTCCACCTAAGAAACTGACCTGGCCTCTATACCATCACCCATGTGAATTTTGGACTTTAATAACAGCACATAAGTTTGGAACTACCCACAAGAGCTTGATGCATAGCCTTGAATTGGCATTGAAAGCTTGTAGTTGGGGTGTGTGTGTGTGTGTGTGTGTGTGTGTGTGTTTTGTTTTATATTCTTAATTGTCAATTAAAGGTATCACCTGTTCCTGGATTTCTATTGTTTCCATGACCATGTGAACTTTTCCTGATTTTTTCCTTCAGAGCTCTGTGTTTGAGCAATCAGACTTGTTGCACATCCAACCCATGTTCACCTCCCAATGATTGATCACAAAACAAAAGCAAACAAATTTGCAACATAATGATGCTATGTTAAGCAAAGGTCTTGAAACTCTCAAAGGAGAAGCTAGTTGTGCAGACAGAAGCTGATTTTCCTTCCCGGGGTTGCAATTCCTTCAGATCTTTGTGTCTAAGCAATCAGACTCCCTCAAAATATGGAATTCCCTCTTTTAATAACAGATTATAAATGATGTATTATTTAGCCATGCAAACTTCTGATATATTTAGAGTAGAAAAATGTATCCTTACATTGCCTGCTGAACATCCAGCCTGGGTAAAGTGAACATTTAATAAACACATAAATAATTCCAACCAATCTACCACACATTTACATTCTGAAGATACCTCTAGATAGTAGTAATACTCTAGACAGTGGTTCTCAACCTGTGGGTCCCCCAATGTTACTGGACTGCAATTCCCAGAAATCCCTTCCAGCACAGCGAGTGGTGGAGGCTTCTGGGAGTGGCAGTCCATGAACATCAGGAGACCCACAGGTTGAGAACCACTGCTCTAGAGGGTATGGGGGAGAAATGTTTTGGAGATCATGCCTGACCTTTTTTCTTAAATATCTCGTCTGGTTCTCTGGCAAAAGAACTTCCCTGCGAGCACAATCCTATGCATATTTGTTCAAAGCCAAAATAAAGGTAATGCAGTACTCTTACAGTATTGTGTCACACGATTAGTAATTGTGTGACTATCCCAAACTAGAACTATGCTGGCCAACTGCAAAGTATGGGTGAGAAATGAACACCTCCCAGTCCCCTCCAGCTGATCAAGACCAAGGAATCGAGGTACCAATAAACCCACATTCTGAATCTTCTCCTTTGAAGTAGCCAATGAGCTTGATCTCTTCTTCCAGATGGTCAAAGGCTTGCAGCTCCACCTTGCTGTTGATGATCTCCACGGGGTCCTCCAACAGCTGCCAGGAACAAGAAATTTAACCAAGGAGAATAACAACTGATGATCAACGCCAAGAGAGTGAGAAAGGCCAAAGACGGAAACAGTTATGTTTTGAGACAGATCTTTGAACATCCCAGCAGGGATGGCTAATGGCCATAGGAGTCCAAGCAAGTCGGCCAATTTTACTCTACAGAAGATCTTATTGAGCAGTGTAAACAGACCGATGAAGCTGTTTGGATGAACAGCGAAACGTTTCTATCTCTCAAAAAAGAAGTCCAGTAGCCATGACTCAGCTTCCAGATAAACAGTTCCACAGTTTCACATACCTCCACATGGCCAATTTTGTCCTTCAAGACAAGGTAACACGAAATAACATTTTATTAAAACAAAATTGAAGCAGAATGACTTTCTTAGGGTTGAAAAAGTCTACAGTATATGCTAGCTGCTAGTGATGCAATGCTACCGTAGTGAAGCTATGCCCATATTTAAACATTTTGGGTCAACAGTGGGTGAAAACAACAGGAAGAGCAGGCTATATGCATTTCTTTAGAAGTAAATCTCTACATTAGGTTGATGATACATCTGCAGTGACAACAGTTCAATCCTATGCAATCTTATTCAAAAGGAAAGCCTGCAGTGTTAGAAGAGGTAGCTGTGTTAGTTTGTGCAAGTATAGCAGGCAAAACCAAACCAAAATAAAAAAGACAGAAGACAAAAACATTGCAACACCATAAAAACGGTTCATTTTAAGCTTTTGTGAACCTTTGTTCACATCTTTAGACATACAGAATACAGCAATTACACACACACACACACACACACACACACACACACACACAAATTCATGTCAGGGTCTAAGACACAGTGGTTCATGGCAGCATTTCACATGTGCAATGATTGATGACTGATGGTATCCAGTTCTTTTGAAGTTCGGTTCTGTAAACACGGCGGTAAACGACACAAAACCAAGCAAAAGCAGAGAGAGACGATTCCAGCTCCCTTGCTCTTGATAGATCAGAATTAGTCCTTCAAAGATCATTTAGCAATAGTTATTTTAAAGGCAGCAATGGCCATTCCCTATATATGGGTTATAGGACTAAATGATGCCACATTTTTTTTTATTTTGTGGCAACTGTGACCTACAAAGGATATGACTTATGATTATTTCTACTGCAGTCAAGTCTTGAAGCACACTTACATCCAGAAGAAATTCAACCAAGACATCTGCGGCCATTTGCCCGTCAAATTCAATGATATGATCCTCTTTAAAGATGTAGAGGCTGCCTTCTTCATCCAAACCTGGGTGGAGAGCAGAGGGACACCCAATATGTGTGAACATTCTTTTGATGCAGGCCCATCTCACTACCCAAGGCGTGATCCTATATTTTAAGTCTCCAATTTTTTTAGAAGCATGTAATACAAAATGGTTTTCAAACCAGCTTTGCATACCTGTCATCCTGCAAAACATACTACACTGGCAGTATACTTTGAGCTGTTGCCTCGGACAATTTAGGCTGAACAGCTTACTAGTTCTGTAAAGGTTTTACTCCAACACAACTGTTTTACATTTTGTACAAGGACTGCATGGGTGTGTTTTTCCCCTTATAAGTGGAACTGACTGTTTCCTATGATGTGACCAAACAAAAATGAAATAATTTTCCTCTGGTAACCCAGCATTAAGGATAATGACTCATCCTTTACTATTTAAGGCCACTCCACTTTTAAAATGCAAAGGTGACCATCTTTCCTGCTTCTGCTTTCAGCCACTGAGGAAATGTGTGCATGATTTTGCTTTCCAAATTGCAACCAAAATAGAATTTTACAGCTCCCTGGAGACAAACTTTTCATTGGACATAGTTTGGGGAACTCAGTAGGCAAAAATGATAAGCAAACACTTTAGATAAATAAATGTTTCTGTGTCTGTTGACACTTGACTGCTGATAACAGCAGCATGGCTACTCTATTATTTATTTATTTATTTTTAGAGCTTATATACCACCCGTCTTCCGGACGGAACTCCGGGCGGTTGACAACAATAAAATGGACAAAAAAACCAGTTTATATACTACATCGTAATAAAAGCAACAAGATCAACTAAACATTAAAGATAAAAAACGACAGCAGGGACGCAAGTGGTGGATGAAAAGAAAAAAAAAGGAAAAAAACTTAACAGTCACCAAACGCCTTCCGAAAAAGCAAGGTCTTTAAAGCTTTTTTGAAGGTTGGCAGGGACTCTGCAAGGCACAACTCACACGGGAGATTATTCCATAGTACAGGGCCAGCCACAGAGAAGGCTCAGCTCCGGGTGACCGTTTTCCGAGCCTGCCTGGGCGTGGCCAACCGCCTGCGACATTCTAGTTGGTCAGGCCGAAGTTGACCGCTGGGAGATACGCTCTGCCAGGTAATCAGGTCCCAATTATCCACCAAAGAGTGGTCATTTTAAAGTCATTTTAAAGTAGCATAGAAACACAGCAGGTTTTTGTTCATGAAAGTTCAGTTCCCTGCCAGTGCTACTGCTGTGCTACTTCCGTTGGCACTGATATGATTCAACTTGCTGTGCTTGAAAGTTCTGAGTTTGCCTCCTCATGGTGCAGAAGACACTCTTTGAGGTCAGATGGACATTGCTTTTTGAGCAGAGCAATAGCAACCAATCCATTGGTGTTGATGCAGAAAAATTCCGGATGACACTGGCTTTTGCTCTGTGAATAATATTTTTGTTTGATTTCTGGAAATATGATGGCAGAATCTCCCCCTGGAACGGATGCAGTCAGTACCTTAGGGATCATATATAAACTAATTACACTTACCTAATTTTTTGGCAAGCTTTGCATCTTTCTTGGAATCCACCAGTCCAAAACCAACGCCTTTATCTTCTAGAACTTGTGCAGCAAGCTGAAGGCAAATTCAGAATGGGATGTTAGCCTGGGCCTAAAAATACATGGAGTAATGCAGCACTTACAGTGATATACCGAAGGCACTGCCTGCAGAAGAATTGCCATGCAAGAGTCTCAGCCAGCCGTGGCCTGTGATACAGAGGATGCCATAACTTGGCCAATTTGTCATCATGCCTGGCCGAGGGAGCTAGAGAGAGCATGGCTGCCCTTGTTGTCAGTTCTGCTTGGAGACCAGCTCCATCAGGTTCTTCCCTCCCCTCATGGGTCAGGCTTATTCACTAATCACCTCGGCTGCAGCATCAACACAAACGAGAAGCCATTGCCCCCATTCCACCAGCCAGCTCCTTCTCCTCTAAAAGGGTCTGACAGAATTTGCTGCTTCTCCTCTTCCTTCCTCATCCCCTTTTCCTTTGCTTTTGCATATTTCATTGGTGAACCTGACAGCAAAGAAGGGGTTCTTTGTTACTGAATTTATGAAAACCTGGGCCATTTGGGGTGAAAATTAGGGAGAAATAGCTCTCAGCAAACTGGAGTAGGCTGCTTGTTACCCCACCCTTCTTTAAAACAATTCTCTCTCTCTATTGTTCCTATAGCCACCCATTTTCAGACTCAGAAAGGAGAGCTCCCTTTTAAAGGCATCTAAGATGGGCACCATCACCCCGTCCTGCAGCAAGGAGTTCCACAGACTAACAACATGCTGAGTAAAGAAATATTTTCTTTTGTTTGTTCTCACTCTCCCAAGCCTCAATTTGTGTGGATGATCCCTGGTTCTGGAATTATGTAAAGAGGGGAAACAGTTTCTCTCTATCCACTTTATCCACCCCCTGCATAATTTTGTACGTCTCAATCATGCCCCCCCCCCCGTACAGAATGCTGACTCTCTGTAGAGAGAGTGAGTCAGCATTCTCTGGTTATATCCCTACCTGTACTGTCTGCCCGGTTGCATCCTTATCAGTAAACTAGGAGTGGGTAGGAAGACAGTGTGCCCATCACATGTTTAGAAGAGGTACTTTTTTCAAGCAGTGAAAAACATCTGTTTGTCACAGCAGATGTCTTCCTTAGCCTAGTTATATTTATTTTGCATTTAAGATACTGATCACTGGAAGGCAAATATAGTCTGCTGAGGAGTGCACTTGTAAGAAATCCTGTCACTGGGAGGAAGGCAGAGCAATGGCCAGGAATGTATTTACCTTATTGTCTAAATTAAATACCGTACTCCCAGGTGTTTGCCTTCACTTCTTCCCACACACCTCTCCTCTAATGGCATTTCACCACTAGTATTTGTGCTAGTTATGCATTTCACCTGGGAAAAAAAACTTCTTTTCACCGAGCATAATACTTTGCTTATGATTCCAATATAAATTTCTCTCTAGGCCAGGGCTGTTCAACTTTGAACAGGCCGAGGTCTACTTTTCCCGGCCCAAAGTGCCTGAGGGCTACTACACTAAAACCTTTACTTACGAATTTTATTCATTCCGAGCACATGCTCATAAGTAAAAAAAATTGTAAGTAGAGCAGCGGTTTCTCATAGGAATGCATCGAAAACCAATTAACCCATTCTGGAGGCAACCAATTTCAATGCACCATGGCCCTTGAACTGCCCTGCTCTGCTGAGGCAGTGGGCTGGCAGACCCAGAACTTTGCTGGGGCAGTGGTGGTCCTTGCAATGGGGGATGGAGGGGTGGAGAACTTATCCCCTCACTTTTTTTATTGATGGCTGATGGGCTACTTTTGATCCCTTTGCGGGCTACCGGTAGCCTGCAGTCTACCTGTTGTGCAGGCCTGCTCTAGGCTAACAGGCGCAGGGTGACCAAAAGACACCTTGTCTTGACCCTAAATTCAGCATTGGAGAACACCCGTTTACTATTTTATCTTCTATTTTCAAAGCAATCTTCAGGTTGCTTCTTTGTAGAATTTTGAGCTGAACGTTATCTAATATGGTTCCATGGGGTAGACCGTAGCTATAACAGCTGGTGAACGACGCTGGATGATAGCAGGCAGCCCTGCAATAGAAGATGGCTTAGACAGACCATAACACACACCAAGCAATGATGTGTGTTGCTTTTCTGTGGCCTGCTATTTTGCAGGAGAGGTAACATCTTTGGAAATCCTCCTGCCCAGCAGCATGGCTTGGGACAAACAGCACAGTATAACAGTTATATGAGTTTTTGGCTGGGACACAGGAGAACCAGATCCCAATCCCCCGTGGTCAGTGAAACTATGCAATTGATTTTTCGACCAATTATTCTCTCTTTCTCTCTACCTGAGCACTTTTGCTGGACTGCAGTAGAAGATAGTGCGCAGAGGAGGGAAGCCATGAGCTAACTGGGGGAAACACAACATATAAACACTACTACTTACTAAATAACCTTTTAAAAAGGTAAATGTTCCCCCTGCACATACATGCTAGTCGTGTCCTACTCTAAGGGCAGTGCTCATCTCCTTATTCAAGCCAAAAAGCCAGTGCTGTGTAAGTCCATGGCCATGTGGCCGGCATGGCTCTAAGGAAATACTTTTTTTACCTTCCACTTTTTGCAGCAGTACCTATTTATCTACTTGCATTTACATGCTTTTATACTGCTAAGTTGGCAGGAGCTGGGGTTATCAGTGGGAGCTCACTCCACTGCGTGGCACCTGGGATTCGAACTGTTGAGCTGCCAACTTTGTAGCTGACAGTTTTAATTGCTCTACCCCACTGAGCCACCACACAACTGCTAAATAACCTTTACACAATTGCTAAATATTCCCATGCTCCCCATCACCCATCCCACCAACAAGGAACAAAAAGCAACAGTTATAGAATAATGGCATTAGACGGGGCCTATAAGGAGTCCAATCCAACCCCCTGCTAAAGAGAGGAATCCAAATCAAAGTATATCTGAGAGAATGGTTTTCCTGTTTTCTCTTGAATGCCTGCAGCACTGGGAGTGCTCACCACCTGCTAAGGTAATTGGCACCATTGCCCTACTGCTCTAACAGCCAAGAGGATTTTTCCTGATGTTCAACCTAACTCTGCCTGTATAACTAATTAATCCACTTTAAAAGAATAAATGCAAGGTGCATACCTACGGTTTTGTTAATAATCCTGCTAGTTTTCATGTGGGAAGAATTTGGGGGAGACAGAAACAATATTCTCCTTTATTGTTATTGATAGTTGTCCTTTTCTCGCAAGGAATATTAGCATACGTGCTTCTACTTTCATCGACACATTTTGAAACAAAGGCAGCTGATCACAGAATCATAGAATCATCATATGGTGGGAAGGGATCTTGGAAGTCTTTGAGTCCAACCCCCCTGCCCAAAGCAGAAGATCTCATACCATCCCAGACAGGCAGCTCTCCAATCGGTGGGAGAAACTGCTATTTATTTAAGCCAAGATAAAAAGACAAGTTAGACACAGAAAGAAAAATGCTGGTGGCTGCATCTATTTCAAGCACCTTTTTGAGAAAATATGGAGAAAACTCCCCTGGCAGCATGTTCCCTTCTGTGCTAACCCCAAAGCTGAAGGGATACTCTCAGGGCATGAATGCAGAAGTGCAGAGATGCCCAGAGGACTCTCAAAATATCTGACAAATCTTTGCAAGCAAGGCATAGCACCCTTGCTGCCAAAAATGGAAGCTGTCTTGATGCTTCTGCCGGCTGAGGACACCACGTACAGAAACTGGGAACATAAAATCTGGGCGAATGTTGGCACACTGTTGTCTTTGCACAGGTTGGGGCATATTTCCTGAGTGAGAGCTCCCAGCCTGCAAGTAGCTTAACTTATTCCTTTTTCCTAGTTCAGAATGAAAGCGTTCCGATTGGGGTCAAGCAGAGAAGGCCAATACCTTCTCCCTCACCCAGAGAGTGCTCTTGTTGGTTCCTCTACCCCGCCTCCGCTCCTTTGCTTAGCAGCACTTTGTTTTCAAACAGAGAGGATGCCCCCTGAATTCAACCAGAAACTCAAACAAAAAAGCAAATATATATATATATATATATATATATATATACATACATATACATATATACAGTGGTACCTCGGATAATGTTTAATTCATTCTCTGAGGCAATTCGTTATCTGAAAAAAATCGTTATCCGAAACACAGTTTTCCATAGGAATGAATGGGAAACCAATTAATCTGTTCCAGAGCCTAGGAAAATGACACAGATACCTGGATTTTTGCTCAAAATTCTTTATAAAGTGCACTTTAAAGGTACAGATGCAATGCCACCCTGGATAACTCTTTTTTACCAATGCATGCTGGAAATTTGTTATCCGAGGCAGCCCATAGGAAACTTCGTTATCCAAGGCAGCCCTATACCGAGAAATTGTGATTCGTTATCCGAGGCAGCCCTATACCTGGAAATTGCAATTCGTTATCCGAAAAATTCGTTATCAGAGGCCTTTGTTATCCGAGGTATCACGGCACCTTAAAGACTAACTGTTGCATTTTGATGTATGTTTTCATGGAACATTGTCCACTTCTTCAGACACAGGACATAGAATGTAGACACAACATGGTAAAGCCTTCAGACAAGGATCTAAAATAAAGGGGCAGTGGGGTTGGGTTGCTTTTCTCACCCACTAATCATTTAATGCCCCTGTTTGGTATTCTCTTAAAGCTTGGTGCTGTAAAAAACAACATAGTCAGAGGAAACGGCAGAGGAGCATATACATATACTGGAAACCTACATCAATAATTAGTCAAGGTTTTTAAGTCACATTACCAAATGCAAGAATTGATGATGCTATCCACTCTTGTTCTCCTTCACAACTACCACACCCATCTTTTCAGAACAAGTCTCAACGGTAAAGTCTGTCATTCTCTACATTTCCATATGTTGCTTCTCTGCGGACTGTTCCAGAAAAGCTGCCATTAAATATAGCAGTTAGTCTTTAAGGTTCCTCAACATCTTTTTTTCCTTTGCTTTTGTTTTCTTTGGGGTTTCTTGTAGAAGTGCTTGCAGAGACTCATAGGGCTACAGCTCCCTCCTGAATTCAAGAATGTGTTGAGGATGAAGGAGGATGATAAAATTCCCTAGTCTTCCAGGCTTCCCAGAGCAAACTGATACCACAGTTGGATTGAGCATGAAACACGTAAAGCGGTTTTCCTGTATAAGTTGCACAATGGAGAAAAGGTAGGCCCTGGAGATCCAAAGCTCCCTTCCCTGCCTTTTGGTGTGTGGCCTACACCAAGGTTGGCTCAGAGACTGGGTTGGGAGGTGCCTCCCGCCCACAGCATCCTCTCCCTGCTCCATCATCATTCTCACTCATCCCTATACACAGTTCCATTAGGAAAAGAAGAAAGGCATTGTCTCCTACACTCTTCTCTGTGATAATGATGACTAGAGCTATATACAGACCTACTTTCTCCCCCTCCAACAGAAATTCAGGATTACTGAAATGTCATCCAAGATCATTGCTCCCAACGCCGCAATGTAGCATATTCTAAATCTCTGCTATAAATAGCCTGAAACTGAGAGTGTCAAAAAGGCACCAAGAGATTGAAGGTGGTAACAAATGCTGCACACCTTCTTCTCTTTTGAGAATCTGAATTTGTCTGTGGCATTAACTGAGAAGAGTTGAAGTGCTGGGAATAGGAAGGAAGGGCTGAAACGTGGCCATAGAGCTCATTCAAAGGGTGTTATGCCAGGAAGGCACAACATGATATATCACAACTGGGTGACAAGTATGAATGGAATCCATCTGAGAGAGAGAGAGAGAGAGAGAGAGAGAGAGAGAATTGGTCACATTTATATTCTCCAGTTTAATATTTGGTAATGCTGTCCAGAAAGAAAATGTATAAAGTCCGTGCAAGCATCTTGGGGGCAACTGCTGTTCCACGGTTCCGTCTTTTAGAACGGGATGAACTCTGTTCCATGTATAACAGAGGTGTCCAAACTTTTTACAAGGAAGGCCAGATTTGGTGAGGTGAAAGTTTGTGGGTGCCAACCATTCAGCCGCATTTGCCCCCCCCCCGCCCCAACCGGACTTTGGACAGCCTCTAGGACATGCAAGGAGGCAGGGAGAAACACTGCAGTAACAGAGCCAGGCAGGCTGGGCAGGTGGCTGGGGGGATGGAGGCAAAGGAGGGCAGGCAAACTATAAAACCGCAAGCTGACATCTCCATCCAGTATGGGGAAGGGCCAGCTAGTGGGGATGTGTGACAGGCTGAGCCAGTGGGTAGAAGAGGCTGCGGGCCACTCAAAATTTGAAAATGGGCCGCATTTGCCCCCTGGGCCTGACTTTGGACATGCCTGATGTATAAGAAAGTGTTGTTAGTCTGTAGAACTCCCTGCCACAGGATGTGCTGATGGCATCTGGCCTGGATGCTTTCAAAAGGGGATTGGACAGATTCCTGGAGGAAAAGGCCATCCCAGGTTACAAACCATGAGGGAGATGTGTCATCTCCAGGCTTAAAACTGGGGTACTTCAAGGACCAGATGCAGGGGAGTGGTATCAGGAGACAGATATCTAGTCTCGTGGGCTCCCAGACGCATCTGGTGGGGCCACTGTGAGATATAGGAAGATGAACTAGATGGGCCTTTGGCCTGATCCAGCATGGCTCTTCTTATGTTCTTATGTTCTTATGTTGACCCTAAGGCCATAGCTGCCTTAGCATAACTTACATTTGAGCCTGTATTAACTAGGTACTGACATTTTCCAAAGGATACATTGCCTTGGACGAGATGGATGTAGCTGCTCATTTTGGCTACTATAGACTTCCTTTACCTTATCCAGCATCTAAATTGGTCCCAGTCCTCATAAGACAAATGACTGCTTAGTTGATCTCTGACTAAGGAGCAGAACCAGGACTGGTGACCTCCATTTGGTTGTCTACACAAGTTGTGGGAGTGTGACACCCTTCCTTCTCTATTATACCTCCAGACACCCCACATATTCTATGGTCTTGAAATCAAGGTGCCCTGTTTTCCCCACCAACTTACTTTTGTTAAATCTTCTCTGATGAATAAACCAGTGATTTCAAACACTTGCAAACTGTGCTGTGCATATTTATTGGCCTAATAAATCCGTCATCCTACTGTGGGATTGGGAAGGTAGTTAAGGTGAGTCACACACATAAAGTTTCTGCTCTTATAAGCCTCAACATTCTCTTCTTATAAGTACACAGACAGTACATGTCAAGCAGCTGAAATTTGGCATCCATTATTTGCTGGATGACAGCTGACACACTGGCATTGTTGGAAGTACAACAGGGTTCAAAATGCTGGAAATCTACATGTTCACCCAAAGCACTCCAATTTTTAGATTGGTTTATCCAATTTCTGACTCATTTAGGTAAAAACCACTATTGTCTTCCATTCAGACTTCTTAATGATATGCTGATCAACGTCTCAAAAAAAATTTAATGTTTCATGCCGCATTATAACCTGTGACAGCAACTGCTGGGAATGAAGATCTCAACTTCCAGTTTCTGGGGGAAAATACATTAAAAGCACATTTCTGTAACTTTCCATTTCTGGAGATATTTTGGGAGGAGGTGCAACATGGCACAGTAGGCTGTGTGTCTAGTGTTGAAAATCTACTTCTGCAAGATGGACATCTAATGTTCCCATATAAAGGCAACTACTCTTCCATATTAGAGCACCCTGGGTATCTCAAAGACCTGCTCCAGAAGCTTGCCGAGATTTTTTTTTTTTTTGAGGCAGGTTCATGGGCTGCAGCAGGAGAGGATAATAAGAGTTAAGGCTTGGGCCATGCTGAATTTAGATCAGTGTAGTCACTATTCGAGTTACGCTGGTGGGAAGAGGCCACATTGTGTGTCATTGCTGGGCAGAGCTTGGAAAGATTATTTCAAAACATGATGGCTTCCTGTCACCCAATGTAGTTTGAGAAAGGGAACCTATTGCCACTGGTTAAAATGTTGGAAAAGGGGCTTGTTCTGTTACTTCTTGCAGTGCTTAGTAGTTTCCTATAACTTAACTTTACTCCTATAAGGGCGCATACAGGATGTGTATGAGGGCCAAGAGGATGGGAGAACAGAAAATAAATGTAGGTGGTAGGGTTTGGGATAACATTGTTATTTTTTTATTATATGTAGTGTTTGTTTGTATATATGCACAATGAGACCGTTCCAGATGGACAATAGAATGAAAATATGGGTAGACTGTTGAAATTAGCCACATTGAATGCAAAGGGCCTAGGATCTGTCATGAAGAGAAAGAGAATAGAGTCATTAATTAAGAAGAATAAACCGGACATCATCTTTCTTCAAGAAACACACCGAACGAAAGATGGTCAAAACAAACTGAAACTACCCAACATTAACATATATGAGAAAAGTTTTGGCTCATCTAAAGCAAGGGGGGTAGCAATCTTAATCTCAAAGCACTGTGATTGTATTGTTGAAAAAACTGTGAAAGATTTGGAAGGTAGATATATTATTCTTCAGGCCACAATTGGTTTAGAACAATATACACTGATAAACGTTTATGCACCGAATGCTAATCATAACTTGTTCCACAAAGAGGTATGGGAGCAGATAGAAAAGGTACAGAAGGGACATGTAATTCTGGCGGGAGATTTCAATATGGTTATGGATAAAATAAAAGACAAAACAACGATTAGGAAGGTAGACTGGAGGGCTAGACATACAATATTAACAAAATTCATCGCAAATATAGGACTAAAGGATGTTTGGAGAGAACTGAAGGGCGATGAAAGAACATTTACTTTCTACTCACCAGCCCATAAAGCCTACTCTAGAATAGATTTTATATTTGTCTCACAAAGCTTATTATCTAAAGTTGTAAACACAAATATAGAATTGATAAAAATTTCTGACCATGCTCTAATGTCTGTTGAAATAGAATATAAGAAGAATTATAAGGAAGCTAGAAGGTGGAGAATAAACTCTAGAATTTTCCAATCCCCAAATACAGTACAAAGAATACAAAGGGAATGGCTAGAAACCTGGAATATTAATGAAGAAGGTGGTGGTCAAATAGGAGTTATTTGGGACACTTTGAAGGCTGTGGCCAGAGGTTATATAATAAAAGAAAATGCTATAATAAAAAGTCGAGATCAGCAAAATAAAAAAAAAATTAGAGGCTACAATAGCAGACCTTGAATCACAATTTTTTCTAACTAAAGACAAAAAAGTCCTAATTCAGATTGAGGCCAGGAAAAGGGAATTAGAAGATATAGATCTACAACAAACCCAAAGAAATTTACTATATTTGAAAAGAAACTTTTTCGAATACAGTAATAAAAACTCGAAGATGCTAGCAAAATTAGCACAGAAAAAAAAAGAAAAAAGTATGATAGGAAGGATCAAGGATCTAAGAGGCAATATCTGTACTCAAATGAAAGAAAAATTAAAAGCTATCCAAGAATTCTACCAAAATTTATATACAGCTAATAGAAGTAGGAAGGAAGTCATGGAACAATATATTGACAAAAATTTAAAATCAAGATTAGCGGAGGAAGATAGGCTTGAAATGGAAAAATCTATTAAAGAGGAGGAGATAGAGGATGTCATAAACAAGCTAAAGAATGCTAAAACTCCAGGAGACGACGGATTGGGACCAGAATTCTATAAGATATTTAAATCAATGTTAATACCTAAGTTAAAGAAGCTTTATAATGAGATATTGGAGGGAGAGCAAGTACCTACCTCCTGGAAAAACACGTTAACTATCTTAATTCTCAAGCCTAACAAGGACCCAATAGATGTTGGATCTTACAGACCAATATCACTTATAAATCAAGACGCTAAGATTTTTACAGCAATTTTAGCCAAAAGAATGTACACATATATAGACAAATATATCAAAGAAGACCAAACGGGTTTTATTAAGGGCAGACAAATGTCAAATACTTTAAGAAGAGTTTTGAATTTTCTTTATGAGATGGGAAGAACACAGGATAGAGCATGCATCTTGTCTTTAGATCTATTTAAAGCCTTTGACTGTGTCCAATGGCCTGCGTTAAAACTTCTATTAGTGAAATGGGGGTTTGGAGAAAAATTTCTAAGTGTAATAAACCAACTCTATTCTCATAGCACCTCATCAATTATAGTCAACGATGGGATGACAGAACAGATTACCCTAGGCTGAGGAACGAGACAGGGATGTCCTTTATCACCACTTCTGTTTTTCTTAGTGATAGAGCTATTAGCTAACGCAATAAGGGATGATCAATTAATCAAAGGTATGGGTAAGGAGGGAAAGATAAAAATTAGTTTATTTGCGGATGACGCTTTGTTAACAATTAAAAATCCGTTAGAAAATATATTAAGAATAAAAGCACATTTAAAGGAATTCGGTGAAACAACCGGACTATGCGTCAACTGGCAGAAATCAGAAATTATGCTCTTCAATCAGGGTAACCGAGACACGGAGGAGATTTCCAATTACGGATTGAAAGTTTGTAAATGCATGAAATACTTAGGGATACTTTTAGATAAAGAAATTAGCAAAACGAAAGAACGAAATTTCATAAAAATAAAGGAAGAGATTAGAAATAAATTACAAAATTACTCCAAATTAAACTTATCATGGTTTGGCAGAATAGCAATGGTAAAAATGAAAATATTTCCTAAAATTAACTTTCTTTTTTGAATGTTTCCTATTCAATGCACAGAAGCCGAAATCAAAGCCTATCAAGATCTCATAAATAGATTCTGCAATGGTGGGAAAAAAGCAAGAATAAGTAAAAGCTTATGGTACAGATCTCAAAAAGAGGGAGGTATAGGCATACCTAATCTCAGAATTTATTATACAGCTAACCAGCTTAGTTCTCTGGGGGAAATACTATTTAAACCTGAAAAACTAATATGGTGGGAACTTGAATCAGAGGAGTTAAGTGGAGACATAAATAAATACGTGTTTACCCTCCCCCTAAAAAGGAAAAGATATCTAATTAAAAACCCGCTTCTGAGTTCCCTATTACTCACTTGGAAAAAGTATGGAAGGAAACTGATACAGGAAGGTTCCCCGCTTGGTGCGGTGATCAATCAGACAAATTTCCCCACGAACATGAAGAAATTTGGAGAACTATTTAAATTAAGGAAAGTGGCAAGATTAAAAGACTGGATCAAAAAGATGAGAACAAAACAGGAAATTAAACGCATATTGCAAGCCCAGGAATTGTCCTGGTTGAATTACGCCCAGTTAGAAAGCTGGACGAAAGAATGGACAAGGAGAAATATACAACTCAGAGGATATACAAAATTTGAGCAATTCTTGTCAACATATGAATCAGAGAAAGGAAATACAGGGAAAGGAGCAGTAGGCAAGATGTATAAAATAATTCAAGATTCACTCGAGAATAGGGAATAGGACACAATAAGAGAGCTATGGAAACAAGACATAGAGAAAGAATTAAACAACGATGAATGGAAAAGAATTTGGAATTTGAGGATCTTACAGTCATTATCAGTTAGAATAAAAGAAAACTACTTCAAACTAGTTTTAAGATGGTATATGACTCCAGTCAGAGTGAATAGAATGAATCCAAGATATTCCAAGCTTTGCTGGAAATGTGAAAAAAAGATAGGTACTTATTTTCACCTGTGGTGGGAATGTGAAATAGTTCAAAAGTTCTGGCAAGAGATTTTGAGGAGACAAGAGAAATATTACAAACTGATATTAAATGTGTTCCGGAAATTGCATTGCTATCATTACCATCTATTAATGAATATGATGTGAAAACCAAAGAATTAATAGCAAACCTTATGACAGCAGCAAGATTGATTATAGCCAAAAATTGGAAACTGAAATTAGACCTCAAAATTGCTGACTGGTATAAGGAAGTGTGGGATAAATTGTCTTGTAATATAAAAGTTTTGCGAGGAGAAATGAAAAAAGATATCTTTTACGATATTTGGGGGAAATTTATAGACTATGTACTACTAAAAGGGAAAGGGACACAACCGACTTATAATCCAACACAGTTCTGGAGTAAAGGACCTTAAGAAGCTTACTGGAAAAAAAAAGAAGATGAAGAAGGAAGAGAAGATGCAAGAATACTGGACGGTTTTCTGGGGGTGGGGGCACTTTGTAGTGTTTATTATTGTCTATTACTTTTTTATTATTGTTTATTATTGTTATTCTATGTTATTCTATGTTTGTAAATTTTATAAAAAATATTAATTTAAAAAAAACTTTACTTAAATAAAAGAACAGGTTAGGTTTGATGAAAATATGGCATAAAATTTGCAAAGCCCTCCCAAAATGCATCTGAACATACTATAACATGCCCTTTAATATCCTACCCCTTGACAGGTGCTACTGTAATGATATAATAAATGCTATTCATGTCACCTGTCAGTGCTCCTAATGTTGTGGCCTATCAGTATCATGATTATTTTTAAATTCAACTCAAGGAGACTCACTCCTGCTCAGTACGTTACTTTTGAATGTGTGGGAGACAGAGAACTTGGGAAAAATGAAACTTTGGGATGGTCCTGAGTCCTTCCTTGAGTAGCCACAGAATTTCCCCCTGGTGTTTTTGCCTGTGTTGTTGTTGTTGTTGTTGTTGTTGTTGTTGTTGTTGTTGTTGTTGTTGTTGTTGTTGTTGTTG
>JAHTLZ010000198.1:9416133-9433948 GCA_023846285.1 Phrynocephalus versicolor | reverse complement strand
TGAGGAGATGGAAATGACACCAAGAAATCAGAGTAGCGCTATCCAGGGGGAGAGTCCGCAGGTTGGGGGGGGGGGAGGCCTCTTGGCAGCCAGAGTGGGCATAATGGCTTCTGGGATGGAAGTGTCCCTCTGCCATTAGTGTAATGCTTCCTGAAATTGTCATGTGTCTTTTAAATGTCATCACAGAACTCAAGGGGATTCCAACAATTAAAAGAAAAAGAGAGAAAAGATGTTTCCATAAATGTAATGCTGAACAATTATGGAAAAAGAGTTCTTAGTACACTTCCTAATTAAATTCAGATATCTATTTGTAAAGCAGTGAGACAGATTTATCTGCGTTAGTTTCCTTTCATTTTTCATTTTTCTAATCTTAGTTCTGGTTGTTCCTGAACTTATGAATTTGTCCAATCCTAAACCTGGTTTATTACAAAATTTAAGTTTTTCTTCAAGTTCATTTGATATTTCATGCACATTTTCCTGTACATTTTTTCATTTAAATAACATGCACATTACATAAGAAAAATGGTTGGTTTTGTTGCTATATCTCTCATTTTCTCTTTCTTTAACTGTCTTTCAATAATTAGGCCTTAGAGTGAATTATTAGTGGATTACTTAATCTTGATGTATATTTATTATTGTGCCATGTTTTTGCTAATTTTTGACCCACAACTGAGCAACTGTTGAAACTTTTTTTGGGTGGGGGAATTAATTGCATACTTTTTCTCATGTTCATTGAGCTCAAAATGGCATATAAATCATTTGTACTACTTTTTTTTGCAACAGAAGTCAATTTAAATTTGCTTTTTCATTGCTCATAAATTAGCATATAACTCTAGTCTATTCAGAATACCCAAGAGCAGCAGAAGAGACTGTTACTGTGGCCACAGTCCTGGCTGTGGAGGTCTCAGAGTATTGCATTTAAAATGTTTTCCCAAAGCTTTGGCATAGGAGTAGCATGAGGGGGCTCTTTGTGAAGTTCTAACTACTAGATTGCAGCTTGTACACACCCTACCCTCCTCCTCACATCTTCCTCCTGGGTTCAGCTAGAGGAAAATTTAGAGAGCTTCATCCTACAGCTTCTTCCTACCTGTTGCTGAACAAATCTAGAATCACATAAGCCAGTAGTGGCGAACTTTTGGCACTCCAAATGTTTTGGACCACAACTCCTACAGTCCTTTGTCATTGGTAGTCCAGGATTGGAATTCTGGGAGTTGTGGTCCAAAACATCTGAAGTGCTGAAGGTTCACCACTAAGCCAACTATATATAGGTTCAGCAATCATTTCCTTCCTGCCTAAAACAGTTACTTTTTTCTTTTCTTTTTTTTTCTTGTTTTCTTCCAATAGTTTCCACAATGATCTGTCATCTTCCCTAATCACAAGCTCTGCACTAGGTGTATTAATAAACACCACACAATCCTAATAACAAAGTACCTGGATATTTGCAACCCGCCCCAAGATTACCATAAATACCCCCACATTGCAAGTCTACAGCTGGCAACAGACTACATTTTATTTTCCCCACGATCTCCCAGTGTAGCACATCTAGGGCATTATGTTCATACTGGCAGGAAGTTTGTGTGGCTGTCTGCATCCCCGAAAAACCAAGTCAAGAGGAAAATTCAAGTGGATGAGCGCAGGGTCCAGCTGTTGTGCACCATGAGTAGTTGGTCATCACAAGCAGGCCTTATTGGCAGGACTGTGTATATATTAAAGGAGAATGAAGGAAATCACAAGGACAACTAGAGCTTGTATCACTTCTGTTCAGATATAGTGAATGGGCACCGAATTGTCGAGAGGAAAGAGTCAAGAGTTGCTGAGAGTTACCCGTGATGTGCAGCAATAATTTTGGGATTATAGGTGCCTTTAGTAGTAGTTTCCATACCACTCACCCTCCAGTTATGGCTTTAAGATGCAGGCAGCTAGATTGGTCTATAATATCAACACATGAGAAGGAAGTATTTTGCAAAATTCATGGCTTTTTGATTGTCCACTCAAGACACAGCCGTCTTCAAACACTTTCCAAGCTGTCCATCACAGGTAGCTTCCAAGAATAGACTCTTCCAGTTAACATCCACTTGTCTCCCAAGTATTGTGAGGATCACAGCTAACTTCCAAGGGAACAGGGAAGCTTGAAGGATGGCAGGTGATACCATGGTCCCCATAAAAGCAGCATACTTGGCTTTGCTTTGCTCTTGGATCACATGAGACAACTAGACACCTGTCTCCTGATACCACTCCCCTCCCTCTAGCATTTTAAGATACTCTCCTTCATGTAATCTGTAATCTGCAATGGACATTTCCTCCAGAAATCTGTCCAATCCACCTTTAAAGACATCTAGACCAGATGCCATCACCACATCCTCCAGCAAGGAGTTCCATCTACAGGCAGGAATGATTGAGAAAAACCCTTCACAGGAGAGCTAAAACAATGTTCACATTGCTATAGAAAGATATCCTAATCTCATTAAAGATGGATGCTTCATATTTCATACAGACCAGGAAGCACTTCTGCTGAACTGTAGCAAATCACCCTCCCCAGCCAACCCAAACACTCCCTGGGCTCCACACATCACCAGGGGCCTTTCCCTGAAATGGTGCACCAATCATTGTTGATGCCTGGCTGACTCTTCTCACATCCGCATGCTGCCAACCACTCTGTTGGGGAGGTGGGAGGAAGAGTCCCCATGCAGCTGATGAGTGGTTAGCTGTGCACAGAGGCAGGAAAAGCTAGCCAGGGCACTGGCAACAATTGGAACACTGTTCCACGGAAAGGACCCCTGCAATGCCCAGTGAGGGGTCCAGGTGGCTGGAAGGAGTTGCAAGGGTGATTGACCACATCTGAGCAGATGCACTTCATGCTTCGCACAAAGTGCCCTTCTCTACTCAATCCATAAATTCCCCATGTCTTCCTCCCTTCATTCCAGATGTAGATTGGAAACATCTACCGGAGTATCCGGGAGTTGAGTCATGGCAACTGGACTTCTTTTCTTGTGAGATCAAAACATTTCATTCCTCATCCAACTAGCTTCTTCAAACAAAAGAAGCTAGTTGGACGAGCAGCGAAACATTTTGATCCCACAAGACAAGATGTCCAGTTGCCATGACTCAACACCTGGATAACCTCACCTGGATGACTGAGAATCCTCACAGACATCTGTTTGAGTAATTTATTTTAGAATGGGAATAAAAGGAATAAGGAGTTCTCTTATATGCTCCAGATTCCATCGCTTTGTAGTTGATCCCAACCCACCCCTGTACCTGGTTCCTCTTTCTGTGTTCTTGGCTGGGCAGTGGAAAAGCCTAGTGGATCAAAGGGGAGGACAAAGGTAAGTGTTGTAGTAATGGAGTGGGTGGGTTCAATTAGTTAGAGAAGTCAAGCTCATAGTGGCTGTTTATTTTGAACCAGAATGACCATGGTCAGAATCCTGTGGGCATTAAGGTACACCACGGATCTCCATTGATGTCATCAGCTATGGGCATGGCAGGGCTATTTCATGCAATCTTACCATTCCACTCCCTGCACACTCCAGGGATCTCTAGAGATCCACTTCATTCTAGGAAGCTTTCAGAAGATATGGGACAAGATCAAGGACGGCCATTTCCTGGCCTTAAATTATTTCTGTCAAATATAGTGTTATCTCTAATATGCTAGAAAGTGCAGTGGGGAGACAGAGTGGGTTCTGTAGTACTTTGCATGCTTTTTGCTTTCCCATGTTGTTGGCAAGGTTTCTGCAGGTGCGTTATTAGCCTGAGAGAGAAGATGGATGGTGCTCTCTTTCCTTTACAGCTCCAAGGTTGTGAGAGGCAGAGAGGACCAAATACCACGTTCAGTTCTTGATAGCCTGGTAGAGAAAGCTCCCACGGGAATGAATGAACTTATGTTTGAGGGAGTTACATTCTTGGAGTGAAGTTAGTGAACAAAAATTTTGATTGGCTAGCACCTTGATAGGAGGACTTTGATTTAAAGCTCAGCAGTCACTTAGTTATGGCTTTTGCCGTACACCTTATTGCCTTTTGGATTTTTAGATCAATTAGTGGCTTAATTTAGAATGTATCCATGATTGCTTTTGAGATAGATAGTTTGTGAGCAAGAGAGTGTGGGTCGATCCGCTAGCAATGCTGGTGATAACGAAGAGAAGAGTAAAGAAGAAGAAACAGGGAAAGTGATAGAACTTATGAAAAGGATGAAGGATGAACAAAGAGGAATGGATCCAAGTAGGAAGGAAGAAAACAGCATGAGATTGATAGAAGTGAGGAAACAGAAAGTCCCAGCATTGGGAGTTTCTTTGCTGTTGCCCAGGAGGCATTAAACTGGAGAGCGCATGTGAGGCGCATTAAAAAGGAAAAGCAAGATAAAGAAATACAGGCAACCGAATGGAGAGCAGTAGGGAGAGATGCAGCCTCTCAGACTGAGTGTTTGAAAGTAGGAACAGGTAAAGGAATACAGGTGGAAGAATGGAAGAAGTTAGGAAAGGATGTCACCGTGCAAGTAGAAATGATAACTAGAAGGTTAATGTATAATGTAGGGACTCAAGCAGAGATAGGGAAGACACGTTATATAGTAGGCAGAGATTGGCACATAGGTGTTCAGGTTAACTTAGATAGTGGGAAGATAAAGAAAGACTCAGCGGTACAAACAATATTGGGTGGTCGCCCGAAACTGTTTATGGATGCACAGACGCAGACGGGCGGGGGAGTGAAAGATGAGGTTAGAGATGCACGAGACAAGAGGTGGGGAAAGGTAGAGCGCGCAACCCAGACGGTTAGAAGGGTTACACTTCTAACGGAAACTCAGACGGGGGAAGGCGAAGGAAGAAAGGTGGAGTCAGGTTTGCCTCTACCTACACCTCCCAATTATGTGGGGTTACCACTGCCCACTCCGCCAGGACCACCTAGAATGAATGTTCCCAGACCTGTCATACGACCCGACGTCAACCGAAGAGGTCTGGATCCGAATCCTCCAAGATGGATCTCTGGGTGGGGATGGAGCCAGGGGCCGGAGTACGATCCCCTAGGATTTGGAATCACATATATGGGTGCGGGTCAGTACCCCCACGTAGCACGCCCCAAATAAGCATACATAATCCCTTTCGAGAGGAGCATGTTATTTGTGAACCCCTAGTTAATTCTAGTTTGGAACCCCCTTTGCTGTTTCCTTTCACCGACGGTTGGAACAAAAGAGATGTCAGTCAGAAGTTGATGAACGTTACTAATAAAAGTTTATTGGACTTTGATGATAAACAAGTCTCGCCTTCTCTTTCATCCGCGGAACCGTCTGTGAACCTGCTCGGTCTTTCACATAGTTTCATTGTTTTAATGGGATTGCTACCTTTGGGCTCACAGGATAATCTGAATATGCTTTGTTTCTGCATGATTTTGAAACTGTATAACTATCTTTTTGAATAATTTTACTTTTTATTATTTTAAACACACTTTTTAATATTGTACCAAGGTGTGATCCTAAGGGGAGAGGAGGAGTGAGTGTCTAAAGAAAGCACCTGGCCTGGTGCCTATGTTTGTTACTTTACACAGGAACACAACCCAAGTACAGCGGTATCCCGACTTAAGAGCAGCTTGACTTAGGAGCAATTCGACTTAAGAGCGGAAAACTGTTGGCATTTTAACTGCCACCTTACGAATTTTACATATGGTCTGTTTGACTTACAATTTTTTTCTTCATTTTTTTGATTTTTAACTTATTTTTTCAATTTTTAGATAGGTACCCCAACTTAAGAGTAGTTCGATTTAAGAGTATGCATTCGGAACGGATTAAATATGTAAGTCAAGGTAGCACTGTAATTTCTCTCTGGGGTTTAATGTAGGTTTAAGGAGCTTGCCCAGTGCTTCCCTTCATACATTCTCCAGGTTTTACACCCAACCTGGGTGTAAAGAGCAGTAGAGGATGGGAACTAGATTTGGCTCCTTCACCTATTAGGAAAATCATTAACAATTTGAAATACTTTTTAAAAAGAATTTTCTGAAGCATGTATGTTCAGACTGAAAGACAGACTGGGTTCGCTGGCCCCATGAAGTCAAGAATCACTAGCATCCATTCATTAGGTAGACACTCATCTACCCTCAAAATTTTTGAGGTGTTTCAAAAACAGCACTGCCAAAGACTATAGTATCACAGGAAAACACCAAGTGGATGCGAGGTTAAGAACATCGGTGCCAATGCACCAAGGAGCCGTTCTTATAGAAAGATGTAGCTCAAAATTGATTGTTGAAAAATCTTGGCATTGAGCCTTCTGGACTATATAAAGACTCAGAACTGAAAGGAATGAACGGGACGAACGGGCTGACAGGAAGAGCCACGTTTTCTGTGAATTCAGCGCAGCTTCTGTATTTCTTCTGTCTCTGTACCAATGATGTTTCTATTTGAGGAGATGATCCCTGTCTGGGGTGGAGCTGGCCTGAGGCTGAAACGACTCATGTTTTCCTTCTCCCATCAGCACTGATACTATGCTCTGCTTTTCTTTCCAGCAATGTGTGGCCTCCTCCCTCCCTCCCTCCTTTATTTCCCAGAGGAGGCGACAGACGGTCCTGTAATTTGGTTGCATGCACTCGACTGAAGCAACACCTGCCTCCATCCCAAAGGGACACACAGGGGCTCATCCCAAACCAGTGACGAGCCAAAGACAAATCCAAAGCCCACATACAAAGAAAGAAGGAAGGACGGGAGTGCATTTTCTCTTCTGAACAGGAGAAGGAAGGAAGGAAGGAAGGAAGGAAGGAAGGAAGGAAGGAAGGAAGGAAGGAAGGAGGGAAGGGAGGGAGGGAGGAGGGAAGGCAGGCAGGCAGGTTTTCAGTCAGTAAAGGAAAACAGGCATAATATTTAATCACCACAAAAGCTAATTATTAGCAATACCATTTGATACACATATTATGTAGACTATGATGGTTGATTACTATTTTATGGTTTTATATATTGCATATTATTAAATTTAAAATAAAAATTATGCTAAAAACTACAATCCATATAAACGGGTCATGCATTTGAAGATCATGGTTATACAGACAGACTGCTGATGATGGGAGGTGGTAGAAATAACTGAAAATTGTAAGACATATTGAACGAAAAGCAGCAAACTAGAATGAAATAAAGATTATGGTCTTATATTCATAGAACTCTGGAAAATCCTTATACATTGTTTTTTCCCCCCCCTCATTAGCAAGAGAAATAAGCAAGTCTTCAAAGCCCTCTCCTCAAATCCTGGTCAGTATATTCCAAAACTCTGCTAGGAATCTTTTAGAAGTATTTATCCAAGCAATCCCATGTGTCTAGTATTTGGAGAGAAATCGTAATGGTATTTCCCTCTAGCCACAGACTGCACATCTAGTCTGAAGATTTGCCCTGTTTGTGAAAGGAATGTAAATGTTGCTGAAGATCCGAGACCCACTACTGTACTTAACTTCTAGAGTGCTGCAACACGGAGAGATTTAAGTGCCCTGGTGCCATGTAGGGCCAAGGGCTCACTAACACATTTTAGTGGGTTTCCACAACTGCAAAATGTGTTTGACCAGAGATGATTGTAAGACAAAAGGAATACATGTACTACTTCACAAGAACTCATGTCTCCACTCAAACTGTTGTCTGCCCTCAGGCTGAGTTGGGAGCTAGCCAATATCTGTATTGGCAGGCTGCTTAATATCAGGATCTGAGAGAAGCCCCATTCCCTCCCAGTGATCTCTGCTATTGTAGTGAAGCTGTGGTAAAAGTCTCCACCTTGTCCCATGGAGAAAGACAGGCTCCAAGTGCCTTCCACTACAGCTGTAATGTCTGCAAAAACCAAACGAGTATCTGCTTTATGATTTGCAGTTTTGGTCATGTACTCAAGGCAAGATTCAGCAACCTAATTAACCACATGCATGCCTCAGTAGCAAGCCAAGTTCAGCAGTCAAGAACACGATAACAAGCAAAACTAGTTTTATTTATTTATTTATTTATTTATTTATTTATTTATTTATTTATTTACCCTGCCTTTCTCCTTGGAAAAAAGAACCCAAGGCGGCTTACAATAAGGAGAGACCATATACAGTCCATTACAGTTAAGACATACCATATTCAGTTTGAGAAACATCAATACACTTGGCCAAATAATAATAAAACTCATGCTGTTGCAGAAATACTGCTGCTGACGCTGAGTATTATAGGATAGCAGATATTCCCTCTTGCTCTACTACCAAGGAACCAGTATTACAGGAAACCTCTGGCATGATGAAGTCTGGAGAACTTCCATACTTGATGAAAACAGTATTCTTTCTGAGCAAGTCACTGTCTGAATTTCCCCCTTCGTTCTCCTCTTTTGTCCCCCCTTAAAAAAAAAAAAAGCAACGCGCATTCCATACCACAGTTCCACTTGTCTATTGCTGAAGCCAATCTGCTGATATCCTCACATAAATCTATGGCTCTACTGGAGGGTTGGGGAGGGGGCTTGTCAGCCTTTCTCCCCAGAAGCCTCAATTCTGACCACTCAAGCTTCTGCTTCCATCGGAACAAAGAACCAGATTGCAGAAGGGAGGAACACTGCAAAAACTCCTTTTCTCTAGCGGAAGTGAACATTTTCCTACCTCCCACCACTACCTCTAGGAAATCACTCAGAATGGGTTGGGAGAGCAGGTTCTGACCTCTAGCCTGTCCTCTGGTGGTCCTTTGCCTATGAATTGTAGTGTGTCTTTTTCAGACTGACTTTCTAAACCCACTGATTGTGTGAATATTTCTCCTTCACACTCCCATGAGGACCCTTTCTTTGGTCCAGTGGAAGAGAGTGTTTCTAGGTTGCCTTAGAGGTCTTCTAAGCCTATCCTCCTTTTCAACCTTGAAGCTCTTAGTAGGTTCATGACAAAATTAGGAGGGGAAAATAAGAACAGGAACATGGACAGCAGGTGGAGAGGAAATACCCATTCCAGTAATGTTATTCATCCCTTTTTGCCACAGCGATTAACCCAAGAGCTATTGTGCTTCACAGGGATCTAGAGACAAACTATTTTTAAATCTATATTTCCTCCTTCCTCTTTCCTCTATTAGATCTTCTCTCTCCTTCCATCTTTCTCTTTTCCAGAAGCCTCATAGCCCTGGCAGGCTGTAACCTAGACCCCAGCACTGACACCAAAGCCATAGCCAGCCTACTCACAGTCCTGGTCTATGTCCAAACACAATATCTCATGATCCAAACATATAACCTATGTATGACAATGAAGAATGGTCCTGACCATGTAATAATATATATAATAATAATAATACATATATTATATCTTCTTTATTACTCTGTAGATGTTAGGCTGACTGGGCAACTTTTTTAGTGGGAGCATGAGAGCCAGGGGTTGAGAGTTCAATTCACCAGCATGTCCCCTGGGAGATGATACAACCTGTGTAGACTCACACAACCCAATTACTTTCAGAAGAAGGGACTGAAAAATCACTTCTGAATAATTTATATATATAAAATCCTGAGAAGGGTCATCATAATTTGTAAGCAATTTTTATGATACATTTTTATTTATTTTCTACATTAAATTACATAAAACAAATATATTGCTTGTCTCCTGTTGTGTTACCAATTCAATATCATGGGATTTCATGATATCCAAGAGTCGTATTGAGGTCTAGCTTGCATAATTCCTGCTGTTGTCATGAGCAGCTTGGCGTCCGGTGTCTGGTCTATTTCTGTTACTTTATCAGGATTGGAAATCATTGTATCTTTAGAGGTTGGGTCCAAGATATCTATTATTCTTTGTAATTCGGATAATAGTATATTTGCAAATTCTTCTTCTGAGACATTTTCCCAATCTATTGTGTTTTTCTCTCTCTCTCTCTCTCTCTCTCTGTGTGTGTGTGTGTGTGTGTGTGTTGGCTCACAACAAAAAGTTAAAATTGCTTGTAATTATAGTTTCTGTCGTTTAATTTCCAAAAGGGAGGGGTATAGAAGGAGATGACTGAATTAAAGCCCAAGAAGCAAGGAACAGCTATTTTTCAGCCTTTGTTTTCAAAACATGAGATTATCTTAAGGTCGAAAAAGAGTTCTTTAACATACAGCTTCTCCAACACTACTCTTAAAATTGCGTCATTAAGTCCAGCAGATACTGAAAGTACAAAAAGCATAAAGCTGTTTCCTTTAGGATTGCATCTTAGAGTCACCACATACCAAAGTGCAGAAAAACATAAATGAATTTCCTCAAAAGAAAAGCAATAAAGCAGAGAGGATATAATGGAGTGTGGGGGAAAACACTTATTTTTTATTCTGTACTTGTCTTTTCTGTACTTGTCTTTTCAAAATTTCACCTCTTTGCTAAAAGCCGCTTCCAGAAGAGGGTTGATACTTATTTGAAGAAAGCTATCAAAATCCAAGGAAGGGCTTCAAGTAGATAAGTAGAGGGGTTGGGGAAAGCAGATCAACTCATGACATGGCAAATATATACAGCTTATTTAGAGCATCCAGCACCGATAGCTGTGCCTTTGCCAGAAAGGTGTCAATCTTCCCCCAGTGGGTAGTAAGGCATTTTCTGGCTTCTACCAAAGTTCACCACCAATCCCTTCATGTCTGCAGGCACTGCCTTTTCTTTGTTTCCCCTCCAGGGAAACTTACCCCTTTAGGGACCCCTTTATCTGGAGAAATTCAACTTGATAAGCTGGAGCACTTATCAAGTTGTGTTGCTGTGGTGTAGCCAGAACCAGAAGTTTATAAGTTGGAAGCAATTTGATGGCATGCAACCAAGGAATATGAAAACTGGCTAATGAAAAAAATATGATGAAATTTGTCATTTTGAAACATGTGGTTGGAAGATTTACAGACATTATGGATCACCAGAATGACAACTCATTCAATTCTAGATAAATGAAGCTTGAATTCTTACTAGACACTAAGCTGTGGCTATCATATTCACATATCAGGAGAAGACATTAATGAGAAGCAAAGATGAAGGCACTGGGAAAAAGGGAAGACCTAAAATGAAATCTACTGACTCAGTCTTCATTCTTAAGATATAAACAGGATTATTTAAGATAGAGTCTTTTAGATACCAGTAATCCATACATGGTAATAACTTGGGAGCAACTTGACAGCACATAACAATGTTGAACATTTGTCCTGAAGCTACTTTTTCATACTTGAGCCTTATGTTTCTCGTAATTTTTCTTGAGTCTTGCTTATTTCATACACATTGAATTACTTGTCACTGTGAATGGTCTCATCACCCAGGAGCTAATTAACTCCCTATATTGCAGTGCTTGGAAAGGAGCACTGGTTATCAATAAATTCTTTACAAAATGATCACTATGCACATTTTTTTCATTCTCACATGATAAATCAGTCATTCCTAATGAACAGAACTATTGTGCAATATGCATATTGCTGGAACAAATCTTCTAACGTAAGACTGCCAAGGTTAAAAGATCCTTTTTTAAAAATCTGCAGTCTCAGATCACATGCAGTTGTCAGCATAGCTTGGGAAAGATGATGTGCTACACATCAGTTCAAATTTTGCCTCTTCACATTAACCCAGTAAACATAAGAGGTGGTGCCCCTGTTGAAGAATACCATCCTTGGCAAGTGCCAGCAATCTCCTTCTCTTCCTGCTTCAGGGTTGGGACAACTTAATATGGATAGAATATTCTGCTGCTACTTCAAAAAGATGTTGTTAGAGAACTTGTTTCTCCACATTTATAGTTTAGCAATGACATGGACTAAGGCTTCCAAAAGCTGTTGACTGCAAAGTTGGCAGCTTGGCGGTTTGAATACCTGGTGCCATGTAGTGGAGCGAGCTTCAGCTGATAACCCCAGCTCCTGCCAACCTAGCAGTTCGAAAACATGTAAATACAAGTATATAAATAGATACCGGCATCCCGGTTCCGAGTGTAAATGAGGATTGTCCATGCCATTGATATTTTTATTAAATAAAGATTTATTATTCAATTCAAATTTCTCTTTCTTTCACACAACCAGTATTTCTTCCATAATGGGTATAATAACATTTTCAACAATGTCTTTCAACACAAATGGGTTAACTCCTGAAACGTCAAATAGTTGTGCAGGTAAATTCTCCTCAGGGGAACTTAATGGAGGTCCGGGGAACCCTTGCCATAGCACTGGCTCCCATAACAAGGGTGTTTTGCCCACTGTGCTATGGGATTCTCTCTCGATGTTGTCCTCCACCTCTCTCTCACTCTATCTGTGTTTCCCAGGCATCTCAATGGTTTTACTTGTACTGCCCACGAGACTGGCTCTATCATTCTCCAGTCTCTCCTTCCTTCATGTTCCCTCCAACGTCCTTCCTTCATCTGTTTTTCCCCTCTCTCCAACTGACACTTTCCCCATGCGCACACCTCCTCCTCATCCCCAATAAGCTTCTTCTACATATTCTGCCTCTACTACTTTCTCCCCCTTTATTTTCATCTCTGCAATTTCTCCTTCTAAAAGTTTATACTGTGTTTTGTCTTTTCCTTCTTCTATATTTTCTTTGACAGACGGCACTCTCTCCATTTTTCTCTCCTCCTTTGCCTCCTCACACCGCCGTAAAAAGCGGCAAGGTAAAACAGTGTTTCCTTGCAGCCATGCTGGCCATGTGGCCATGGACTTGCACATCACTGGCTCTTCAGTTTGAATACGGAGATGAGCACCGCCCCTAGAGTCGGACACGACTAGCACACATGTACAGGGGAACCCTTTACCTTTTATTCTTGCTTTTCTGAATTACCTATGGTATTTCAATTCAGAATGCACTGAACATTCATTCATTTATTCTATATACTGCCCATCTGGCCCAGAGGCCACTCTGGGCAATGAACAATAAACAAAAGTACTAATTATAAAAACATCAATCAAGAAAAAGATATACAACATTATAATACACAAAATATGCAAATAAAACCAGAATCAAGCATAAATTATAATTAACAAAGTTAACCAGATAAGAAATCAAAAACAAAAAACCAAGAGAAACAAATCAAAGGTGGATAAGACGGATCATAAGTAAGTGTCTTCAGTGACTGCATATTCAGGGAAGGCCAATCGATAAAGCCAGATCTTAAGTTGGCATTTAAATATTTGCAGTCTGGGAACCAGGCGGATTTCCATACGGAGAAGGCCCAACTTCTCATCATCACCTTTTGAGCCTCTCTTGGAGTGGGCAACCTCAAACATCCTGTCCAGGATGAAGGAGTGACCCTGGCATTACTTCTAGGGAGAAACCGTTCTGATTTCTAGTGAGGTCTCAAACAGCTCAGGGCTTTGAATGTCATAATTAAAACCTTGAAGTCAATTTAGAACCGAATCGGTAGCCAGTGTAGGGCGCCCAGAACAGGAGTAATATGATGGAATGTTCTTGTACCTGTTAATAACTTGGTCGTTATATTCTGCCCCAGATGCATTTTCTGCACTAGCCTCATAGGCAGCCCCACCACAGTAGTCTAATCTTGAAACGACAAGTGCATGGACCAGCATGGTGAGAGCCCCAGCATCAAGGAACATTCTGAACGCCACTTTAAATGAAATGTGTAAAAAAAAGAAAAAGAACAAATACAGCAAAGAATGAAACCAATAATGAAAGATCTCCAAACTCCCATTACAACATGGAGCTAATAATACTCACCAAATGTGCAGTTTCCTTGTAAGAACTATAAAAATAATGTAGATTCTAAATTTCTATATAAAGGCCAAATGTTGTTAAAGAACATAAACAAAATATTTATTTTTTGGAAATTATTTGAAAACATTGCTTAAAAGCACCTGATGTACATAAATTGTTTTCTACAGTGCCACCAGCTGTGATGTCTTTTTGTGAAGGCATGGGGTCAACTGCAATGAAAATATAGCTCACATGTTAAAGATGCAGTGAATGAATCAATCCAATAATCCTACTCATTCATCCATTATATCAGGTTTTTAGCCTTTTACTGCACCTGCATATTTGTAGCTGCATCACAATTTCCCTACATGTTTAATTCTTCTTCTTGCTCCCTCCTTAATTCCTGAAAATAAGTACAGCGAAGTCAACTTAATCAACAGAATGAATGGTGTATATTACAATAAAACATGGTGTATGGCCGATATTGGTTCATCCTACTATTGCTTATATTACCATATAACAGGCCTGCCCAACAGGTAGACCGCAGGCTACGGGTAGCCTGCGAAGGGTTCAAAAGTAGCCCACCAGCCATCAATAAAAAAAGTGAGGGGATAAGTTCTCCACCCCTCCCCCCCCATCCCAAGGACCACCACTGCCCCAGCAAAGTTCTGGGTCTGAGTGGGGCAGTTCAAGGGCCATGGCGCATTGAAATATTTTCCCTCCAGAACAGATTAATTGGTTTTCAATGTATTCCTATGGGAAACTGTTGCTCTCCTTACAAAAGTTTTTACTTATGAGCATGTGCTCGGAATGGATAAAATTTGTAAGTAGAGGTTTTAGTGTAGTAGCCCTCAGGTACTTTGGGCCGGAAAAAGTAGACCTTGGCCGGTTCAAAGTTGAACAGCCCTGCCATATAATATCTTTTGTACCTTTTTGTGTGTGCAAGGTGATTACATCTACAAATTATTTTTAATGGAGGTGTTTTACCCATTAGGCTAAGTACACTGTGAATTAAGGCTTTAGTCACATGGAGCCACAATTCTGGCAACAGTTCTGGGACCCTCTACATTACTGTGGTTAGGTATGCTTATCCCATGCCCCCTTTTTCTCCTGATAGGACCCTGTGTCCTTTATAATGATATGACAGGGCAACAGACAAAACCTTTCTCAGAATACATTTCCATTACACAACCGAATGGTCTTCACAGAATAACTATTTATTGTGCTGCCTTTAAAGATATCCAACTCTGTATGAGCAAAAAAGCATGGTGATATACCCAGCTCTCCTAACATTAGTCCAGTTTGAAATCCTCCACAGCCCTGAATATAGTGATTCCTCCCCCCCCCCCGCCCCGCACACACACTTCATCTTCAAAAGAGAAATACTACTAATCCTAACCCACACTGATCATACAGAATCTCTAGAAATATATTTAATGGGGGACAATCCAGTGCTACCATATTCTTGCTCAGCTGCTGCTCATCTTGGTGAGATTTCATCTGAATTTCCCATTGCATTGTGTCCAAGGAGTTTTGCACATTCATAAAGCCACGTTAGTAGAATGGAGTTTCTTCCAAAATGCAAGATATTTTAGCACAGTGGTTCTCAACCTGTGGGTTTCCAGATGTTCCTGGACAGTAACTCCCAGAAATCCTGGCCGGCTCAGCTAGTGATGAAGACTGGGAGTTGCTGTCCAGGAACATCGCGGGGGGGGGGGGGCACAGGTTGAGAACCACTGTTTTAGCAGGTGCACTGCCCTGCAGCAATGACTTGCTGGTCACATCACCTTCAGCCTTCAGCCTTTCTATGAGGTTCCCACTGACAGATCCCATTTTATTGTAGCAGTGTTCTAGGCGAGAGTTGGCAACAATCTTCCTGATTGTAATAATCCATTCAGTTCATGTAATCAGTTATTTAGATATCCCCAAGCAGTGATTTCCCCCAACAGCAGGTCTCTGTTTCCACTCATACCACCACCACCCATGCCTTTATTACCACTGCAGGTTTGGTGGAATGACCATTGAATTGTGGTGCACCATTGTATGTTCAAGTTAAACTTGTCGCTTGTCACTACTAGCCAATGTGTGTCTGTTCCATCACAGTTTTGTGTCATTAATCATTAGAAGCATCACTGATTAGGAGTGCTTCCTATATAGCAAAGATGGGGAGGCATTTTTAGTCCAAAGACTGCATTTGCTTATGCATAAACTGCTGGGGAGCACATACCATACTTATTAAAATTGTAATTTGCATGAAGGACAGGAAGCCCTGATTGGTGTATAGTTACAATGAAATTGCCCAGTGGACAATGCAGTTCTTCAAAAAACCTCTAAATTATGAATGTGGGATATTGTGCTTCAGCGCCCCTGATTCAAAATGCCAGGAAATGTCTCAATATTGATGTACAATATTGTGCTCATGTTGCCAACAGAAAACAATTGCCAAGGTTTACATAGCAAAGGGCAGGCTGAATGTTGACAACACCAATGGCAGCAGTCAAGATAGTCTACAGCAGGCCTGCCCAACAGGTAGACCGCGGGCTACTGGTAGCCCACAAAGGGTTCAAAAGCAGCCCACCAGCCATCAATAAAAAAAAGTGAGGGGATGCGTTCTCCACCCCTCCCTCCCCCATCCCAAGGACCACTACTGCCCCAGCAAAGTTCTGGGTCTGCCAGCCCACTATCTCAGCCGAGTGGGGCAGTTCAAGGGCCATGGCACAGTGAAATCTGTTCCCTCCAGAACATATTAATTGGTTTTCAATGCATTCCTATGGGAAACTGTTGCTCTCCTTACAAAAGTTTTTACTTATGAGCACATGCTCTGAATGGATAAAATTCGTAAGTAGAGGTTTTAGTGTAGTAGCCCTCAGGCACTTTGTGTTGGAAAAAGTAGACCTCGGCCTGTTCAAAGTTGAACAGCCCTGGTCTACAGGATACCCTCTCCTGCCCATTACCATTCACAAAGTGAGGCAGCAATGTGCTGCAGTTGCCAAAAGAGCAAACACAATCCTAGGCTGCATCAAGAGAGGGATAGCATCAAGATCACAGGAAGTGATAGTGCCACTCTATACTGCCCTAGTGAGGCCACATGTGGAATCCAGTGTCCAGTTCTGGTCACCACAATACAAGCAAGACCCAGGGGCCCTAGAAAAAGTGCAGAGAAGAGCAACAAAGATGTTAAGGGGACTGGAGGATAAATCTAAGAAAAACTAAAAGAAATACGCATGTTTAGCCTGACAAAGAGAAGACTGAGGGGAGACATGATATCAGTCCTCCAGTACCTGAAGGGTTGCCACAGGGAAGAGGGCATTGGTTTATTCTCAGTTGCACCTGAGAGGATGACAAGAGAACCAATGGGTGGAAACTCATCAGAGGGAGAGCCAACTGGGAAATAAGGAGACATTTCCTGATGGTGAGAGCTACTGACTGAGAAGCAAGATATTAAGCTGCCCCCAGAGTTTCCTTGAGCACACTTTTGGACAAAACGTGTTGGGCTCTTTTAATAAACCATTTTTTTCTCAGCATTCTGGGAGTGTTTTCTCCTGTATTGCTATGGTGAGAGCTAATAAACAGAGGAACAGCTTGCCTCCCGATGTTGTGGGTGCCCCATCACTGGAGGTTTTCAAGAAAAGGTTGGAAAGCCTTCTGTCCAGGATGGCATAAGGTCTCCTGCCACGGGCAAGGGTTTGGACTAGACCTCCAAGGTCCCTTCCAACCTTATGATGATTCTGTGGTTCTATGATTCTAAGTGCCACCATGCAAGGAAAAATCCCCAATCCCCCCCCCCCCCATTGGTTAACTACTTCCCACACAAACAGAAAATAATTGTCCGGGCCTTTTTTTTAACAAGTGCTAAAACCTTATGGGGCACTTAATTGAACTGTTACACAGTATCTATTGTTGTACTCTCATGCAGCAACAATGGAAGTTATTTCCGGGCAAACAGTTTTGACAGGAATGATTTTGCAAGAAGGAATGACTCTGTGAAATCCAGTAAAAAGTTACACTTAGAGTAAGCCCACTGAATCAGTGAAACTTAGAGGACTTGACTGACCAAATTTCCACAGATTCAACAGGCCTAATTGTGATTTTCTACTGGATTTCAACTATGCATTCTGCTTTACCATACTGCGGAGGGGGAGATATCTTATTTTTTTCTATTGTTAGACAAAGGAAGGAAGGAAGGAAGGAAGGAAGGAAGGAAGGAAAGAAAGAAAGAAAGAAAGAAAGAAAGAAAGAAAGAAAGAAAGAA
>JAHTLZ010000198.1:9364184-9396731 GCA_023846285.1 Phrynocephalus versicolor | reverse complement strand
CTAGCCCATCTGAAAATAATTTCAGAACCCTATTTTGGGACTTGACAGCATAACTTCAATGAAGACAGCCAAGTTCTGCCACTGAAGAACTTCAGTATTCTCGGGGTTCTTGGGGACATAAACATCTTCATTTCTACCCCCCACCCCAAGAAGCACTTCAGTTTGCCTTTGTGTTCTAAGTCCTGCAAAGCATTAATGTATGCCCTTTTCCTCTGCTTCAAGTTCCATGCTTCCTCAGCGAATATTACATTGAAGCTTTTCTAGATATCACCCTTTTGCTTCATATTCAAGTCACCAGTCATGGCACTAGACCTATGTTTCTCCTTCACCGTCTGGATGCCTATGTCTGTTTCATGAATGCAATTAATTAGCATTACCTAACACCATATGGGCCAAGGAAAAGTCACGTAATGCCACCTCACAAAGGTTGGAGTCCCTGTGTGCCACCTCACAAAGGTTGGAGTCCCTGTGTGGACTAAAAATTGAGGGTTGTCTTATACATGAAAGTAGGCAATACACAGTTGCAAAACTGTAAATTTGAGTGGGGAAAGTGTATGGGGGGTCTTATACATGGGGGCGTCTTATAGATGGAAATATACATTAAGTCATTGTGGTCTTTTCCCCCTCTAATACATATATAAAAGAAAATCCCCTATATTATGACCAGTGCTTGAGAAAAACCCTGATTAAATTAGTTTTTTAATGAAAAAAATATTTAATGCATAGGTAATCTATGGGATGAGAAACAATAGTGTATAAATCTGTCGTGTGTAGATAACATCTTTGTAAACAGCTTCTTAGTCCTAACTTTGATAATATTTGTTTATACAGTATTATTGCTATTCTCAAAAGGGGAGAACCCATCTTCTCCTGAGGACTAGCGGGGTTCCCAGCTTCTGCTCAACTCATTGGCACTTTGCAGTTATTACGACCTCTTTCTCCCATTGTGAACAATATTGGCCAGGATGTCTTGGATCCAGTCCTAAAATGCTTCCTTATCAGTGGCACTTGAAATGGATCACTTGAAATGGATGAAAAGCAATTACATGTGTTTGCTATTCTTAAAAACAGGTTGGAAGAAAAACAAACAGCTGTTGCTCAGATGTTTGTGCCAAAGTGATATCTTGCATTCCAGATGTTCTTGCCAAATACTAGTGTTCAGAAACATCTTTAGTAATTCATAAAGTGCTCACACCACCCCTCACTCCATTTGCAAGTGTGAAACTCCTTTGCCTGCTGCTTCATCTTCCACCAAGGCCTTAATCCACATGCTTGTCAAGATTGCGTAAATTTGGGATTGGAAATGCAGGTAGCCCCCTAGAGCTCTTTTCAGCAAGACAGAGGAAAACAGAGCAGAGCTGCTGCAGCTGAGCATGAATTCTTTAGCAACCAGCAGAAAATGCTCCCTCCACCCCCAATCTGGGGATGATGTGTGGGGACTGGGCGCAGGACACACAATGTTTACAGCCCAAGCAGTCCTGATTCCTCACCCCACCCCACTTCCCTGGCTGCAGCCTGATTGGATTTTATTTTAAACATGGTGGAACCACCAATAAAAAATTAAGCAGTACAGAATCACAGAATCATAATGCTGGAAAGGGCCTATCAGGCTGTTGAGTCCAGTCCTCTGCTTCACGCAGTAATGCAGATCAAAGGATACCTGCCAGGTGCTTGTCTAAATTTGAATGTCTCCAGCATTGGAGCACTTGCCACCTTTTGAGATAAATTGTTGTTGATGTTGCTTTTAGTGTTTGGCCCCAGCGTGAAGAAACTCATCAGGAAGGTTTTTAACTGAATTGAAACGTGTCCTCATCGATCTACCAGCATTCAGAAGAGCGGGAATTTCATGATTGTAAGAGTTGTTTGGCAATGGAATATGCTGCCACGGAGCAGGGTAGAGTCTCCTTCTTTGGAGAGTTTTAAGCAGAGGCTGGATGGCCGTCTGTTGGGAGTACTTTGAGGGGGGTTCTTGCATGGCAGGGGGTTGGACTGGATGGCCCTTGAGGTCTCTTCCAACTCTATGATTCTATGATCCTATGAAAATTATCTGGGCCCGAAAGTCCTTAAGTATCCTTCCCAGAGCTTCAAAGTCTGATGTGATCTCTTGAAAGTTGTTCTTGGTTATTTGTTCCCACATGGATAAGAAGGAAAGAATATAATATATCTGTGGGTTTTGTGATGTCTACCCTTCTCACACATCGCTAATCTGTGCTTCAGGGAGATAGCATACCTGGCAGGTCCATGGATCTGCCTGGCATGCGTCAGTTTCAATCCTATGCAGTAGGGAGTAACTGTTCAGGTGAGTCTTCCATCTCTCATTCATACAACAGCATTGTGTCCAGTCATTCTTGGGCTCCCCACCACACCTACCACTAATCTGAACTGTTTTGAATTGATATTTCTAACATTTGTATGCAGATGCAAGGGGGAAGTGACTGCTGGAAGTACTGGTATGTCCTGTCCACAGATGGAGTTGAATTGTTCCCAGACAAATTGTTCCCAACCCTTGTTGTTGTCCCTTTTGTCTGTCCTCTGAACTTAACTCTGCACAGTCTTTTCTCCCCTCCCAACTTCCTGTTATCTGTCCCCATCAGATTTTCATAAATCACCCCGTCCCCAGCCCTTCCAGCTTCTATCTATCTACCTATTTCCCTCCATCACAATACTGTATTCCTCATTTAAATTTGCAATTCATGTTTTTGTATTTGTGCTACCATGATTGACCACTATGTGACTTTCTTTGTGAGCAATAGCATCACCATTGCTAAATAACAGTGTGGTATTAAGCCTGTGCAGATGGGGGTATGATAGGTTGGGCGTGTCCATCTGCCTTTGCTATTTCCTAATGCTGTGATCTTCACACTTCCTCTCAAGCTTCTCTTCTTCTCTTGAGAGAAGAGCTTCATTGCCTTTCACTGACAATTGGAAAGTCAACTGTTTTTTGGACACCAGCTCCTCCAAAAAAAAAAAAAAAAAAAAAAAGAGGAGGATCCCCCTACCTGTTAAGGGAAAACATTTTCAAAGAAGTGATCACTTCTAGCTGTAATGTACAATTACAAATCACTTATTCACGCAGCAAAAATGAGAAATGTAAATGGGACATTGTGATATCCCTCCTTAGAAGTCACCTATGTGCCTTTTTGCTAAACAAAATATATTCCAATATACTGAGCAGTCAGTAGCAACAACTAATGTCCCAGGGCTATTACCAGAATGGAATGGGGAAGCTTTGCTGTAGCTGATGCTCTGTTCTTGTAAGGAACTAGAAGAAGGAGACAGGAGAAGGATTCAAGTCTGGAAACAAAGCAGGTGGAGGTGGTGCTGAGCCACCTGGGAGTATGGTTTGCAACCTTGCATGCTGCATGTAGATTGCATGACTAGGAGGGACTTTTCTTTTGGAAGTGCCAGACCTGGAATGCAATTTCCTAAGTGTGTCAGCTCTTGGGGAAAGAACATTAAGATACATTTTGATGGTGAAAAAGGCATGGCTGAAAAGGACTATGAAATCTATTTGAAAGGTTGTGAATATAATGGCATCTATAAAGTGAGTCTCTTAGGCTGCGGTCTCCCCTGGTTTTGATCCTGATATTCTGAAGGTCTGGCTTTTCTTCTTCATCCCATCATGTGATTTATTATGTGGTTCAGGAGTTCCCATGTCCAAAGCTGGTTATTTCTATTTTAAAGTTCAGGTCAGCCACCTTGGCCAGCAGGTGGCAATAGCACTTAAAAAACGGACCACTTTCTGGGGGAAATTAATGCTTAAAGGACCCGATTGAACTTCCTGTTTCTCTGAAGTTGCCGGGGAATTTTAAAAAACAGCGCCAATCAGTTGGTCGGTGCTCTTAGAAAAAAAGAAAGAAAGAAATCCGGATCATCTCTGTGGTCCCACAATGTCTGCCTCCTTAAAAGGTGGATTTTTAAGTGAGGCAGAAAATTCCCTACTTCTCCGGTAAGTCAAAGAAACCTCGCTTAAAGGGGCATTACCGGGTTTTCTTTTCTTTTTTTTCCAAAAAGGCCGGTGGCCGTGGGGACGGCATTTTGGGGCACGATTTATTTAGGAATTTAAGCTGCTTTTAAAGGGATGTGGGACCAGGGCCTTAGATAAACAGGTAGAAACAGCATAGCACAGATGAAACAAGCAGATGTGACCAGCCTGAAGTTGTGGCATCATTGGTTTGCACGCAGAGATAGGAACATAATCCTGGAACTGCAGAACAAGAACCTAGCCAAAGGTATTAAGGCCTCAGGGATTTCTGTGGGGGTGTTTTGTCTTACAAAGCTAAAAGGGAAGCAATCATCAGTTGTGGAGAAGAAGGGAGGAAGAACAGCAGCATTTCTCTGACCTCGGGGAAAATAAGTCCCTTTGATTAGTAAGCATGCACATTTGCATTAAGATTATTAATTACCCAACACCCCCACTCAATCTTGCATGCATGAATTTTAACAATTCCCATCATACTTCTCAGGGTCTGGAAGCAGAAGCTTGGTCAGGATGTCAGCTGGCCTTTCAGGAGTTGAATGGTAGGTCATCCGGATGATACCATTCTTGATCAGATCATGCACACACATGTATCGTACATCATTCTCACACTGATTATGAGAGCAATCATTCATGGGGGAGGCTGCTGGAATAAAAGGGGCTGCTTAATGCAATTCCCTTTCTACTCTGTGTTTAGGTATCAGGGTATGGAACTATTTGCTGTTTTTTCACACCCAGCGTCAATTATTGTTCTTCTACAATTATCTGATTTACACCAATCCATGACCTCCTTGTGTGGATCCAATAGCACATTGATCCATTCTGTTCTGTGTTGTCTGTGGATGTGTCACCCATACTAGTCACCACTCCATGTGCATGTGCACACGCACGCGCAGACACACACACATCATAGCTTATTGCAGTTTTGAGTTTGCTGAGATTTGAATTTACAGTAAAATTCTTTTTTGCTACACAGTAGAAGTAGAGATACTTGCAGAGAAGAACAGATACAAGTGCCTCAGAGCCCACATCTCTCTCATTAACTGGCACAAAGTTTCAACAACTACCTCTGAGACATTTGTAAGAGAAAGAATAAAAACATTTATTTACTTACAGTTGATTGAAATTCCAGACTTCTAATGAGCAAAAACAACCAGTATTTCCCAGACATAGTTATATCAGGGCTCTCACAAACTGAACTGAAAACAGAGCAGGAGGAGGAGGAGCAGGAGGAGGATACACAGAATAAGATCAGTACACCAAAAGAAGGAGATCACGTCTGACTGCTGGTTCTGGAACCTATGGTGGCATAGCACAATCTTCTAGTTCTACAGCTTTGGCAGCTGCTCCATCAGCATCCCTTTCTGTTTGATGGCACCATAAAACTGTTCCTGAGATGTTGCAGCCTCCAGACAGATGCAAGTCAAGAACCTAGATGTCAAGACTAGAGATGGGCACGACTTAGCGGAATTCCCGTTTCTGTTTCCGTTCCTCATTTCCGATAACGACAATTACTCCTCCAGAACTCGAACTCGAACCGACTAAAGAAAAATTGGGTCTGATTTGTCGTTGTCGTTCCTGGCATTGCGATGATCCCGCGATGCCAAGCGGCACAGAAAAAAAGTTTTTTTTTAAAAAAAAAGCGATTCCCAGCCAAAAAGCAGGCGAAAATATGCCTGCCTGAGTGAGGGCTCAGGGCACCTACCAGAGGGGTGGTTGACCCCCCCCTCTTGTCCTGGGCTGCTCTGGTGGGGGAAATCCTCGTCATCTCGCAGTCGCTCGCAACAAGCCGGACTCGCCGCCGGCCGCCGCAATTCAAGCGGCACAGAAAAAAAGTTTTAAAACCCCCGATTCCTGGCCCAAAAAGCAGGCGAAAATATGCCTGCCTGTCTGAGAGGGCACCTACCAGAGGGGTGGTTTCTGGGGGGGGGGTCCCCGGCCTCCCCCCTCTCCTGTCCTGGGCTGCTCTGGTGGGGACTCGCAAGCAACAAGCCGGACTCACCATGCCATATGGTGCGGGCGGGAGATCGAAAATGGGGTGGCGACCGCAATATTTTTTTTTGAAATCGTGGTCAAAAAACACACAAGCACCACAGAAACATGCAAAAATTGCTATTTTAAAACTGCCAGAATTTTTACAGTAGCAGTGGGTTTTTCTTGCAACAAAATGTCTCCTCTGTCCTCTCTCCATTGATTTTATTTTATTTTATTTTATTTTATTTACACCTGCGCAATGATGGGCTGGCCATGGGAGTGGACCATGCAAATTTTTGGAGCCATTCCACCAATCGCATGGCCACTTGGCCACTGAGACTTCTGGGATGTGCCAAAAAGCCCACTAACCCTGCCCTAGCCCTGACCCTAACCCTAACCCTTACCCATACGCCACAGTACACTGTCCTCTTAGTGGGTCAGAGAGGCACCCAGAGGTGCACCCCACTACCCCACCCTAACCTCACCCGTAACTAGCCTAACCCTAGCCCTTGCGCTAACCCTCTCTTAACCCTAAGCCAGATCTGTACTTGCATTGCACAGTACGCAAGTACGCTTCCCTTCTTAGTGAGACACAGCGGGTGCAAAGAGAGTCTGCCTATCAGCGGCTTATCTTTTAAGCAGCAGGTTAACACAGCAGAAAAACGTGGAATAAAGTGTAGTTACATTGATATAAGCATATAGCAGAGCTTAGAAATAACACAGAGAATGACAAATCATGGATTAGAGTAAAACTCTTATATTCCATATATACATCAAAATATACAAACAGCAAAATACCAAGCAATATATACAAGCAACAGAGTGTGGGGTACTGTCTTCTCACCATAGACAGACCCAATCTGACATGATACAAGCTAGTGCTTATATACAGTTACAGACCCCATCAGATATGACTCATCACCCATTACAATCTGATGCAATCTGATGCAACCATGATATTATAAACTATTCCACCTGTGCTTCATCACTGAACATGCTGGTGATTACTTATCCCTTGCACTTGTGGATAACATCATGAGATTGGAGATTTAACTGCCTCCATTTTACAATTCTCTTTCCCATCTGTTAAATATACATAACATATATTTTATCAATTTTTACATATCTTGACACCCCTCCTATATTTAACAGATTACAATACCCAGCCTTTTCTTAAAACATACATGCTTTTCTTTACATAAAGGCTTTGTAAATATATCTGCACAATTGTAAACACTAGTGCAATATTCCAACATAATCAACTTTTGTTCTATGCAGTCCTTGATGTTCTGCTAACGGATCCCAATGTGCTTGCTTCTGGATCCGACCTTCTGATTCTGTGTTAATTGGATACACGAAAAAGAATCATTATACACTTTGACTGGTAGTTTAACATTTACATTTACAGGTGGCACTCCAAAATTGGATCTTGTAGATTTTCTGAGCATCACTGGCTCTCCATCCACTTTTTCATCTTGCAATGATGTAGACTCCCCTCCATCACTGGCAACCTCTTCAACAGGCTTAGTGTGGGGACACATGCTTGGCAAAAACACTTCATTGTTTGCATGTACATCTTCCCAGTTTCTCTGCTCGCAAAATGTTGCAGACCTGCTAATATAAACTTTTCCATGGTTGTCACAAAATCTCCAGGACTTAGCAGCAGGTTGTATACCAATAAATATCAGTTTCCTTGATTTTGGGCTATTTTTTTGCCTATATTTCTTTGGCACTTGAACCCAGGCTTCAGAGCCAAATAAACGAAGATTTGACTCTGCTCATCAGAATCTTCTTCCAACTGATTTTCCACATATTCATACAGATCATGGAATATCAGGAAATGCTTCATTCTCATGGCCCAATTCAGAAAATTGTTATCAGAAAGCTTGACCAGAGGATAGATTAATACTTGCCATCTTTGCTGATAGTGCCGGCTCCTTATCTGCCATTTCTTCAACACTTCCTTCAGCGTCTTCAGCCTCCTCTGCTTTCATTCAAACACTCTGCTTTGCTTGGCTTATCTTATCAGCTGCTTTCTCCTGTTCACTTCCAAGCCTCAGAGAGAATGAGCTTTGCAGCTTGCCTTTGTCTTCTCGTAACTCCAAGCTGTTCAGCAAAACATAACTTATACAACACACACTTTATCCGCTCTTGGACAACAAAATACCAAAGAGTGTAGATCTACCATTGGTTTCCTGTTTGTGGGCTAACGCTGAGCTTGTGTTCTGCTGTAAATAAACCACACTGACCAGTTAGTTAGCTCTTGGTGATATGAAAGGCCACAGCTTTATTGATATCAGTTGACAGGAAGAGGCTGCAGTACTCTGGACAGGCATTGGGATCGGATCATGTTCCATCGGGGAGCCCGCCTGCCCCCCGATGCGCCCGACAGCACCACAGGGTGGCAGCACCCTTCGGCCTGGCTTCTGGGAACCCCGTGGGCGTGCACTCCTTCGGGATTTCCTCTGCTAAGCTGAGCGAGGGAGCCTCCTGGTGTCCCACCCGAGCTGGGGCCATCCGTGCTCCCTCGTGTGTCCGCTGTCACCACCTGTTGGTTACCAGCTGCGCAGGCTCCATCCTGCAGGCCCATCCGCCTGGATCCGGACCCAATGCCTCCAAACCGCCAAACGGTAAGCTGTGACTGGTACAAAGACAACATTATACAAGAACAAACAACAACAACATTAACAGAACCCCTCTCCCTATCGGCGTCAAAACTCCATGGCGTGGGTGGGTGGGTGCTGCTTTCGCCGCCGGACCACAAATGGCGGCTGCCGGGTGTCCCCCCCTTTTGTACCCCCCCGCCCAGGGGGTCCAGAGGGCATGCGCAGGTGGCAGTGCCCAGATGCCCGCGAGCGCTGCATGGGCGGGGATCAGCTGAAGGGGGAGGGGACCCGAACCCGGGGCGCGCAGGGCCCATGGCGGGCGCCATCTTCCCCCGCGCCCGCACCGGAGCAGCAGAGCCCGCGCCGCTGCCGCCCACAACGCCAGCCCCCGGTGAGTCGAGGGCTGTTTATTTCTTTATGGCCGGGGTAAGGAACCTTCAGCCATCCAGATGTTTTGGATTGCAACTCCCAGAAGTCCGAGTCTGTGTTTCCAATGATAAAGGACTGTGACAGCTGTGGTCCAAAACATCTGGAGGGTAGAAGATTCTTCACCCCTAGTTTATGTTGATGGCCCTATTTCATGGGGTAGTCATAAACGAGATATTGTAGCTTTATCTTCCACAGAATTTGAGTTCATTGCAGCAGCAGAAGCACGCAGAAAACTTCTATGGCTGGATAAACTGCTGGTGAACTTTGAGATGGATAAAGAAACACCATTCCAGATGATGGAAGAGAACCAAAGCAGTGTCAAGCTGTCACAAGGTGAGAAGATGAATGCACTCGCCAAGCATATTGGGCATGCAACTGGGAGTCTGTGGAATTTGGGGGACCCCTAACATTTATTTCACTCCAGGATCATGTGCATTCTGCACCACCAGGTTGGAACTGACTTCCACCCACTGTTACAGGGCTGTCAAGAAATGGTTTAATCAGTGCCACTCCTTCCATGAGGTTCCATGGCCAAGTAGTGAATCAAAGCCATGTCTCCAGGATCTTACTCTGTCATTCTATCCACTGTACCACAGTGGGATACCAGCTCAGGAATTAAGGTTGTTTGTCCTGTTTTGTCCACACGTTTAACAGTGGTTTCACCCGTACATTATATGAATATTGGGGAAAGTATGGATTTCATGTGGGCAAAGAAAGTTGAACAAATGTCCAGTGCAGATAAGATCTAAGTTTGTTCTGATCCAAGTCCTAGTGTATAACCATAAAAAGTCATAATGCCTTTCCCCCTTCTTTTCTTAAGGATGACCACATTTAAACTATGGGTTCCTGCATTTTTGGCTATAATGGGAGAAAAATGTGGCCACAGCATTAAGTACTTCATAGGAGAGCTTTAAACTAAACTGGAAAGTGGAGGGAGATGCCAACACAGAGGTGAAGGTAGATGAAAGCTTAAGTACAAAAGGAACAGAGCAAGCAGCATTAATGGGGACCCATGAACAATCTTTGTAAAAATGTACAAAGAAAATCAGGTGACAAATCACATAATCTCCAGTGTCTATATGCACATGCCAGCCATATGGGAAACAAACAAGAAGAACCGGAAATATTAGTTCAGAAGGGCAAGTATGACTTGATAGGGATAACTGAAACATGGTAGGTTGACTCCCATGCCTGGTATACATCAAATGAAAAGTATACATTGTTAAAAAAAGAACATAAAGGGTGGTGGATTAGCGGTATATGCAAATAAAAACACATATTCCTGCATAGAAATGCAAGAGAATGAGCTAAGTTGTCCCACTGGATTAATGTAATTGGGGTGAGAAACAAAAGGAACAGATAATTTGCATGGAATTGCAGGGATGGTGTTAGGAAGGCAAAAGCTGAGAATGCACTGAGGTTAGCAAGGCAAACAAAGAATTAAAAAACTTTCTTCAGATATATTCTTCGTAGTAAAAGCCAGAGGAAAAGAAAGAATGGCTCAGGTGTTCAGTGGGGATGGAAAAATGATAACAGAAAATAAAGAAAGGGCAAAAGTGCTCAACTCCTACTTCACCTTAGTCTTCTCCCAAAATACAGTCAATGACCATCCAGGCAAATATGAAGCTCAAGAGGAAGGGAGAGGATTGCAGGTTCAGATAGATAAACAGTCAGGGAGTATCTCAGTACTTTGAGTGAGTTCAGATCTTCAGGACTGGATGAACTACATCGAAGGGTATTGAAGTAACTGACTGAAGTGATCTCAGAACCACTGTCTATTATTTTCTTAAAATCATGGAGGACAGAAGAAGATGACTGAAAATGCTTGGGAAAAACTGCATTCCAGGTGTTCTCATGACCTCACTCAAAAGTTGACTGGATATCTTGAAATTGGTGGCATGAGATGGACATAGAACTGAATGACCAGTAATTTTATTTATTATTTAGTTTTAAGGCACTCCAACTCACTCAGTGACTGCTCAAGGTAACTCACACAAATTAACTCCAAAATTAAGTTTTTATTGGAGAATTTTCTAAATTGTTTTTAAAGTTAGCAGAAATGTAGCGTATCAACACAGCTTCACCACCACCCTCCCTTTTCTCAGTTATTAGCACTTTGTATGTTAAAACTGACTCAAGAAGGATTTAAAGTAGAGAAGAAGGTTTCTTTACTTACAACTCTGACCTATAATTTCAGTCACAAGAATAAAGAAAAAAATAGGAAAGGAAATGTGGGGGACAGGCACCCCATGCTGGCCAAATGGTTGGAGGTCAGAGAGAAGAGAGAGATACAGAACGCAAAAGAAGCAAAGCAAAAAAAAACAGGAAGAGAAGAGCGACAAGCCACAGATGGGGGTGGGGGGGAGAGACTTCAGTAATAGTTTAGTGGGAAAGGACAGATCTCAAAAGGCTCCTTCTCACTACTACCCAATGCTGCAAAGCATGCAAGTCTGTTTTTACCTGAAAATCCTTTATCAATCTTGCATTCAACGTACCTCAATTTCCATCTTGCTCCACAGGTTCTTGAACCAATCTCTTTGTCAGAATATCTGCTATCATCCCTGAAGTGGGACAGTAGATCATCTGGTTCCTTTCTTGGCTAGGTTACACACCAGGTGGTACCTCATACCAAGTGTTTGGTATGTGGCTTCATCTTCCCAGTCTATAGTTTTACACAGTTCTGGTTGTCATTCACGCTCTGGATACACATTAGAGATGGGCGAAAAATGAAACACTGTTTTGTCGTTTCACTACGTAACAAATTACTTCGAAATTTGGAGAGGTGGGGGGGTCGGGGGCTGAGTTATTAGCTCCAAAGGGGAGCTAGGAAAAAAATCTTTCTAATTGATTGAATCAGGATTGCCGTGGTGCTAATGGCTTGCCTGTGTGTGTGGGGGGGGGGGTCTATTGTGGCTTCCCTATTCAATTAGAATGATTTTTTCATAGAGACACCCCCTTTGGAGCTTAGTTACTCAGCCCCCTGACCCCCAAATCTTTCCAAATTTGTGGGCTTAGAGGGAAGAGCTTGAGGAATCACCTCTGCCATTTTGGTGCCTCTAGGACCATGGGGAGCATAGTGTTTCGTTTCATTTCGTTTTGTAACAAAACTACTTTAAAATTCATTACAAACAAAACAAAACTAAACTACTAAAGAAACGAAATGAAATGCTATATTTCCATTTTGTAACCATCTCTAATAGAATCTCTTAATCTATCTCAAAGCCCTTTAGCAGCTTCTCTAGTATTTTCTGCATGCTTCTGTTGCACCAATGAACTCTGTAAAAGACAAAGCTGCATCTTGTTTTTGACTAGCCCATGAAATTGGCCCATCATCATACATAAATTGGAACCCACTGGTAGCATTATGGAAGCCTTGTGGTAACTTCTGTCTGGGCTACATCAGTGTACCCTACAAGCTTTGCTGTTTGCTGGCTGGCAGCAGTCTTAGCCTAAAGCTAGCAGATCCTTTCAAGTATCTAGCTAATATTTTGACAGCTATCAATCGCATTGTGTTGGTGAATTAACCTTTCTGCTTAATATTCTTACAACAATAACTATGTAAGATCAACAGTGGAGTCCTTTAAGCTTTTAGGTAATATTATATCCCAAGATTTAAAATGGTCATCTAATATCAGGAGTATCATTAAGAAGGCACAACAAAGAATGTTTTTTGCGGCAGCTTAGGAAGTTTAAACTACCTAAAAACTGTTGTTTCATTTTTATAGAGGAGGTATTGAATCTATCATCTGCTCCTCTATAACTGTTTGGTTTGCTTCTGCAACTAAACAAGACAGACACCTACTTCAACAGATAATTAGAACTGCAGAAAAAAATATTGCTATTGTGTTATCTTGCTGTCTATTGTGGAATTGTACCCCGCATGAGCTAAAAAGAAGACATATCCAGACCCCACACATCCCGGACATAAACTGTTTCAACTTTTACCCTCAGAACAACATCTTAGGGCATTGCATACTAGGACATCTAGATATAAAGACAGCTTTCCCCCAAGTGATATTAATTTGCTGTCCCTCCCTGCAGCCCTTCTGTGTGGCTCTGAGGCCCTCCGGAGGCGCCCGGGGGGGGCGATGGAGAGCGACGCTATCGCCCCCCGCTGGAGCGACCAGATGCCCCCCCCCCCGCGGTTCAGGTACCGCGATCCCACAATGTAGCGGGACCGCGGGACCTGAACTGCGAAATGGCGGGGGTGACTGTATGATTCTTTTATATTTCTCCTTATGTATATTGAGAGCACATTTACCAAAGACAAACTCCTGGTGTGTCCAATCACACTTGGCCAATAAAAGGATTCTATTCTTCTATTGTAGTAGTAGATGTTAAGTACAGAATCTTGCTTATATCAGTTCTGTAGTGGCTGATGTTTAGCAGATTTTCACTCTCCTCCCTGCCTTTCAGAAAGTCTGTTTTCATAGGTGTGTGGACATTTTGGAGGCCTCGTATCTCCACATATCGAATGATCTTTTGTTTCTGGTCCAGCAAATATGAGCCATCTGCCTCCCTTTTAATTTGAATGCCCAAATGTTGCATCCCCTGACTCATTTTTTTAATTTCACCTCTTTGTTAAGGTGGTGAACAATTTCTTTCTATTCCTGTTCCCTACAATTATGTAGGAACAAAATTATGTCGGAACAAAGGTTAAATACAGCGGTACCTTGTATAAAGGAATTAATTCGTTCCAAATAAAATTCTGTTAAGCAAATTTTCCTTTGTAAAAAATTTCCTATAGGAATGCATTGAAAACGGATTAATCCCTAATCGTGACTATTTTTATGTTATACAGATTCGCCTCATAGGCAATTCTCTTAAGCAAATTTCTCCTATCTCCAAAATTTGTTATGTTGTACATTAGGGGATTTAGAGTCTACTGCCACCAGTACACTGATGACACACAGCTCTCTCTCTTCTTTTCCACCTCTGCAGTGGACGCAGTACAGACCCTTGACTTGTGCCTGGGCGTGATCATGGAATGGACCAGGACCAACAGGCTTAAGCTAAACTCGGAGAAGACCGAGGTTATGTTCTTTGGTGCCTCCTCTTCTGGATACGGAGGCCCTCTCCCCAGTCTGGAGAGTGTTTCCCTCCAGCTGGTAGACAGAGTCCAGAATCTGGGTATCGTCCTGGACTCGGCTCTTTCTATGGAGGCCCAGGTGGCTGCCATTTCCAGGACTGCCTTTTTTCATCTTCATCAGATTGCTCAGATTCGCCTGTATCTGGATGAGGAGTCCCTGAGAACAGTTGTGCAGGCACTTGTGATCTTGAAGATAGATTATTGCAATGCTCTCTATGTGGGGTTGCCCTTGACTCTTGTTCAGAGACTTCAGCGGGTACAAAATGCTGTGGCCAGACTGGTGGCTGATGTGCATCGATATGACCACATCACCCCAGTTCTGGCCCACTTGCATTGGCTACCCGTTGCGTCCCGAATAAGATCCAAGGCCATGATTATTTATTTATTTATTTATTTATTTATCCATTTTTATACCGCCCGTCTTCCCGAAGGAACTCTGGGCAGTGAACAAAAGGGCAAAGCAGAGCCAAAAGGACACAATACAACAAAAATAAAAAGCAGGTATATAGAAAAAAGGGGGGATATAAATATATAAAATATATAATAAAAACACCTCAACAAGGGACTCATAAAGTCAACGGTGAGACGGCAAAAAAACCCCACCCTAATCCAGGTTGCCAAATGCCTCCCTAAAAAGCAAGGTTTTTAACGCTTTTTTGAAGGTGGGCAGGGACTGTGCAAGGCGCAGCTCACTCGGAAGATGGTTCTAGAGCGAGGGGCCAGGAACAGAGAAGGTGCAGTTACGAGTAGCCGATTTCTGCGCCTCCCTGGTCGTGGCCACTCGGAGTGAGCGTGCCTGCAACATTCTAGTGGGCCGGGCCTCAGTTGATCTCAGTTGATGGTTTTGATTTACAAAACCCTCCACGGCTTGGGACCTGAATACCTGGCAGAGCGAATCTACCAGAGGTCAACTGAGGCCCATCCTACCAGAATGTAGCAGGCACTCTCACTTCGGGTGGCCACACCCAGGGAGGCTAGGAAAGCGGTAACATGTAACCGAACCTTCTCTGTGGCTGGTCCTCTGCTCTGGAACCATCTCCCGAGTGAGTTGCGCCTTGCACAGTGCCTGCCATCCTTCAAAAAAGCCTTGAAGTCCTGGCTCTTTCATGAGGCCTTTGACAACCCTTAATTTAATTTAATTTAATTTAATTTAATTTAATTTAATTTAATTTTTCCCACCATCTTGCTGGCTATATATATATATTATTTTTTTCTTTGCTATGGTTATTATAATTATCATTTTAATTGTTCACTTGATGTTTGTTCACCGCCCAGAGCTCCTTCGGAAGATGGGCGGTAAATAAATAAATAAATAAATAAATAAATAAATAAATTTTATGTTATACAAACCGTTTGTTAATGCAAGGGTCCACTGTATTCATTTCTGCTTCTGGTATTCAAGCACTAATCTGAATCGTCTTGCTTGAAATCTTGTGGCAGAAGCACTCTCTTCAGATTCTCATTCAAGGTCTGAACTGCTTACTTCAGCCCATACAGGCTTTTCTTTAGTTTTCAGACAAAATCATGATGTTTTCAGTTAATAAATTCAGGTGTCTCTTCCATGTACAGCCCCTTTGCAGTCTCACCATGGAGAAATGCAGTCTTGACATCTAGGTGCTTGACTTGCATTTTTCTGGAAGCTGCCACACTCAGGAGCACTGTTGTTGTGTTGTGCTTGACAACAAGGGCAAAGGTTTTATCAAAATCTTCCCCATACTTCTGCAGGAATCCCTTTGCAACCAATCTCACCTTGTAGAATTCCCTTCTGCTTCTGCCTCCTGCTTCACCCCACTTCTATCCAATGGCTTTCTTGCCTGGTGGTAATTTGGTCAAAGTCCACGTCTCATTCTTGTGTAGTGTTTCTATCTCTTCTTGTTGTTATTATCTCAACAGTTTCAGCCCACATTTTTGAAGAAAATTCTTGTCTAGAAACAACAAAAATAATTCCAACAGAATTTGCAAACACATGTTGTGACGTCACCCCTTTCACAGACTGAGTTTTCAAAGGCACAACCGGGTTTTATTTGGACATCCCACTGCTGTGCCACCAAATTGTAACGGCATCTCCCTTTTACACGTGTAATTGTGATGGAAATGGTAATGCTGCCACCTTTTATTCACTTGGTAATGCTGCCACCTTTTAAAAACGTCGCCTCATGAATTGGGACCGACTCAGATGTATAATATAAAAATAATGACGAAGTTTATTGAGAAAATAATAATTTTATTGAGTTTATTGAGAAAATAATAAATATAACAATGTCTGAGGATGGTATGCGTTGCCTTTAACATATAATAGATTCCATCAATTCTTCCAGCCCCCCTGTCTTTAATAACTAGTAAACAGTATAGCCCTCACTGCCTGGCAGAACTCTCACAGAGCAGTGCTCTCTCCCAGCACTCACTCTCAAAACCTTCAACTTAACTTAACTCAACTCAACTGCCTCAACTGACTAGGCTCCACCTTTTTTATATCACACCATTCCCCACCCTCCTGCTGGGATTGGCTGATAATTTGTATATTCATTACTCCTGTTTCCAGGGATTTGTCACAATACCTCCCCCCTTACAAAGAAATTTTAAGGCAGTAAACTTACCTCGGTTTGCTCACTTAAAATTCTCTTCTGGAGCCTATTTAACTAATTCATACATCCTTCTGTTTATCAGCTTCAATTCTGCATATCTATAAACTGTTTTATAACATGTTCAACCTTATTACTATATAATATCATTAAATGCAATAATTCTATCATTACATTTTAAATCAACTATACTCTTATAACATTGGTTAACATCATAACTTCAAATACCTGTAAAGACCTTATTGATCATATCTATGTTAATCAATCTATGTTAAGATGCATAAATACATATATTTGGTTTACATTTTCAGCTATTTTACTTATCAATATACATACAATTTTTATCCTTAACTTATATTCTAAATATCACATAAACATTTTGATTTATAGTAAGCTCTAATTATACATTACCTTGCATTTTTCATTTATAGTTAACTTACATTAAGTTATGGTTTTCACATTTTATGACATTACATTTCCATACTTTTTTTTAACCAACAGCTTCCTCTTACATCAGCAATAAAATAACAACATTACATTATTATTATTTAACCATGGTCCATGTAATCAATGTCTTCCGCCTCTTGCTGTAACGGCTGGACGATGATATGCCACGGTTGATCACTTCATCTGGCACATCAATTCAAAGTCCAGTTCACAGTAAATTGATGCCATTTTTCCTTGGGTTCTTGGAATGTGGGATTCAACTCTTTGACACCACTCCCGGTACAGTTCATTAGAGTCCCCTCAAATGCAGCTTGATATTCAAGCGACCACTGTATGACATACGAGTGCTTCGTTTTTGTCAGTTCAGTCAGTGGTGTTGCAATTGTGCTCAAATGTGGACTATCCCTCCTGTGATATACCACAAGTCCAAAAAAAGATCTCCCCTTCTTTTTGTTGGTCTGTCTTGGCCAAAAGTCGATCACGTCGATCTGTTGCAGGGGGTCGATCACACCTCGTCCCATGTCGTGTCCCAGATGGTTGATTTCTGGATTTCCTAGTCGCCACTTGGATGCTCTTTTCGTCCTCTCGTCCTCTCGGATCCGCTGAAGCACGATGTTCACAGGCTGTAGTTGTTTTTCCCAGGTGTCTTTTGCAACCACCGAATCAGGTCTGTCATTAGCATCCTTCACTTCCACGTAGGGTTTCTGCTTTACACGGTTTTCTATTTGCTTTTCAGTTTCCTGAAGCTTTCTAAATTCGTCAGTGATCTTATTCCATTCTTGTATCATTTGTTCCTTGCCCAGTGACACTTTGTTCCAATCCAGACAAAGTTGCTCGTTATTTAATATTTCTTTTTCAAGCTCTGCTTCCATTGATGTAAGTTGCTGTAAGCAATCTTCTTTACTTTCTGATGCACCAGACAATTGCATTTCAAAATTACATATTTCCTTTTCTTTAATGTTTTCCACTGCGGTAATTATTTCTAGTTCTGCTGATTTCTTCTGGAGTTCAAAAACAAATGTATCAGATTCATCCCTCCTTTCCCCCAGTTTCTTTTCCTTCATCTCTAAAAGTGCTTTCAAAGGTGAAATTTCATTTTGGAGTTCACCAATAACTGATGCCTGCAGAATTTTAGCTTCTTTCAGCTCTTCTGCTATTGCTTTATTTTGTTCCTTTTCAAGCTGTGCTAATTTTTCTTCTTCTTTTAATTTAAAATATTTTTCCAGTCTGGAGTTCTCTGCTGGTACACGAAGTTCTTCACAAGCTTGTATCATTCTTTCCTCTATTATGAAGTTTTCAGGGTATTTGGAACTTAAGAAGTGTGTATTCGATTCCATTAAGTCAAAACATCCCTTCAAACTGTCATCTTGCCTTTGTTCTAGACTAAAGTCTGCTGCTGGCCCTTTTATGTTGGGTAAGTTGTCTTTTCCTACCATTTCAGACTGCTGAGTTTCCCTCTCAAGTTCTCCTACTGACATTTGATTTGTAACTGTGTTATTTTCACTGTATAGTTCAGCTTGGTGTGTCTGAGCTTGTGTTACTACAAAAGCACTCTGCATGTGCTCTAAGACATCTATTCCAATTAAACCTGCTCTTGGGATTTGATCTGAAACTCCTATTCTATGACTGGAGTTCAAACCATATGAGTTATTGCAGTCACCATTTGTAATGTCTGAAGAGACAACTGTTGTGGAGCAAGGGCTTGCTGTCAATTTTGAGGAGGTAGCTAGACTTCTGTTGATTGCACTGCCGGATTTTGTCACAGGAGACTGTCTGGGCCAAGTCCCATCTTCACTCTTTACTTCTATTACCACCACCTGTCTCTGGTAGAGCCCTGCATCTTGTATAGTGCTGTCAAGTTTGCTTAACTGCTCATAAATACTGGTATTACTCATATATCTGAACCACAGCCTAATTTCCTTCCCATTAGGAATATTAAACAGCTTCCGCATCTCTTTTCCAATAGTATCAATGGTATCTGCTTTGCTGAAATAACAGTTCATGAGATTATTAGGATCATTGTTTTGACAGAGCTTCAGTTTCAAAAGATATACTTCGACTTTACAATGTTTCACAAATAGACCATATTCTACAACTTTTCTCACAATTGGCTTCTGCCCCTCTACACACCCATACCAATTTACTAATTTATTCCAGGCTTCAGTGGGAACTAAAATATAATCCACTTTATCAATAAGCTACTCTTTCAATATCTGAGTTTCTGAATCTGCAAAAAGTCCTGAGTTGTCAATTGGCCCTGGGAAGAGATTAGGCTCTTCCACATTATACCGGTCCCAGCTGTCAAAGCCCACATATTTCTTCCACTGCTTGAACCACCGGTTATTAATCAAATACCAAAACTCCCCTGGCCGCAAAGGTGTCCCCAACAGCGGCATAAGTTCAGACACCTCAGTATGGGCCATTATAAAAAACATTTTCTTTGTATCTCTCTGGCACTTTAGTGACTGACCTAAATCTTTTCCTCAGTTGTTCTGCTGAAATGCCAATTCTAGTAAACACTAACTCTTTTCCCATTCTTAGTATTCACTTTTGGAACTGACATGAAATCAAAATATTTTTATTTATTTCTTTGTTATATGTGGTGTATATATTTCTTTATTAAGAACAGGTATTTCAATGGCAACTGTAAAAAAAATTTACCTCAACTCTCTGGCAGTTTCTGACTCCTGTTAAGCTACTGTTGCCAAGGGCAAGATTGGCACAGTGCCCAGACTTCAAACTCTTTCTTTCTTTAAATAATATCTCAGTGTTTAAAATACACAGATTTAAATATATTTCTTCGGCTTTTACACTATAACTTTTCCTCTGACCCTTACAATTCCACTTCCCCTCCAAAAGGAATTCTAATTAGCCAACTCCCATTCTCACAGAGCCTCTGTCAGTTTTAAATCTCCTCAGATCGCTTCAGTTTCTGAGGTAAATTTTCTGCCCCCACAGACCTTTTACTTTGGAGATTTCTTTCTGTTAACACCCAGGGTGATATTTCCAGACCCTCACCAAAGCCACCCTAAATTCCAGGGCAAATGCTTTGGGTCTTTCACCCCCAAAGGAAATTTGTCTCAGCACCTTTTAATTTTCAGGCTGCTGGACAGCACAGAGTTCCTTGACTCTCAGGCAGTTTCCCCAAACAAACCACTGTAGATTTCAGTCTATCCTTTCAGATTTTCTCTTCCAGGTGTCCTATAGTTTGTCAAGCCAGACTCCTTTTCCTTTTGGGGTCCTGGCCTCCAGACTCTAACAGGCCCACCAAAGAAAATCAGATAGCACTACAGGGTTTTAAGTCTGAATTCCTCTCTCACACACAGGGCTTCCCAAGAACTGAAATTAGCTTCACCTAATTCTCAGTCCTAACCCCTTTTCAGAGGAACTTCCACAGACTACCAACAACACTTGAGGGCTAACTTTTACTAAAGGCTTCTTTTTAAACTTCCAGTTTCAATTTCTTCACAGGGTAGAGGCTAAATATTTTGAACTGGGGACTTTTCCCCTCAGGCAAACTGGATGTATTCAAAATCTGACCACTGACCACCAAATTGTGACATCACCCCTTTCACAGACTGAGTTTTCAAAGGCACAACCGGGTTTTATTTGGACATCCCACTGCTGTGCCACCAAATTGTGATGGCACCTCCCTTTTACACATGTAATTGTGATGGAAATGGTAATGCTGCCACCTTTTATTCACTTGGTAATGCTGCCACCTTTTAAAAACGTTGCCTCATGAATTGGGACCAACTCAGATGTATAAAAATAATGACAAAGTTTATTGAGAAAATAATAAATACAACAATGTCTGAGGATGGTATGCGTTGCCTTTAACATATAATAGATTCCATCAACTCTTCCAGCCCCCCTGTCTTTAATAACTAGTAAACAGTATAGCCCTCACTGCCTGACAGAACTCTCACAGATCAGTACTCTCTCCCAGCACTCACTATCAAAACCTTCAACTTAACTTAACTCAACTGAACTCAACTGCCTCAACTGACTAGGCTCCACCCTTTTTATATCACACCATTCCCCGCCCTCCTGCTGGGATTGGCTGATGATTTGTATATTCATTACTCCTGTTTCCAGGGTTTTATCACACATGTTTTGAAGCTACTATGTATAACCCCTTCAGTGAGAGCTTACATAATAATATTGATTCAATCGGTACTGAGAAGTAGAGATGGGCACAAACCAAACTACAGTAGTACCCTGACTTACGAAATTAATCCGTTCTGAGCGTACGCTTGTAAGTCGATTAGCTCGTAAGTCAGGGAGCGATATCCCATAGGAATGCATTGAAAGTCAGTTAATCAATTCTGGATGAATAGATTTCAAATGCATTCCTATGGGAAACCACTTTAAACCACCCACAGATCCCCCCCCCACCAGGCACATTGGGGGGAGAAGTGATGGGTGGTTGAAAATGTCTTTAGCCACCAAGGCAACCACTTGTCTCCATGGCTAAAGACATTTTCAACCACCCACCACTTCTGCCCCCCCAAGGTGCCTGGTAGGAGGGGAGCTGCGGGTGGTTTAAAATGTCTTTAAGCCACAGAAGCAACCACTTGGTCGCTCAAAGACATTTTGAACAAGCTGTGCTTTTCCCCACAATGCACCTGATTGAGGGGGAAAGTGCAGGTTGTTTAAAAATTGCAAAAACGACCCCCTCCCCACCAGCAAACACACACAAAATTACAGTACAGTATATAAAAATAACAGAGGAAAAATCAACCCACCTTTCTCGCAGTAGAGAAGTGCAGGGAAATGGACTGTATATTTTAAAACCTCCCAAACGCAAGGCACCATGGGAGAAACAGTTTTGAAAAAAAAATCATAAGTCAGGGAAACCCTATATTTTGCTCGTAAGGCAGTGGGATTTACAAACCAATGGAATCCCGCTCGTAAGTCGGGATTTCCATATGTTGGGTGTGTTGTAAGTCGGGGTACCACTGTATGAACTGGGGGGGGGACCATGAACTGGACGGGCGTGTTCTATCTACACATGATATATGGAATGTTCACAGAGATAACAGGCTGGGCCACTGTCTCTGAAGATGGGGGTTGCAACAGAAGAGGAGGCGGAGGAGGCAGGACCTGGTATGGAGGCAATGGGGCAGTGGGAACGGGTGGGCAGGCAACAGAGGAGGCAGGAGTGATCACTCCCCCCGCCCCCCCAGGTACTGTGATCCCGCGTTATAGTGGGACTGCAGTACCTGAACCGCAAAATGGTGGGGGGTGACTGTACTAAGAATCATGACTCAGATGAGGCTATGTATAGGTACTGTATTTCCCACAGACCTTTCATTATAGCTGTACTAATAGTATTTTTGGACCATCTAGTTATATATTAGGCTGCTCATTCTCTCAAGTACATTGTCAGTGGAGACTCCTCTCAGTGTCACCTTGCTTTCTGTTCAAGAAGAAGGCCTTTTTTGGTGTTGAAATGAACTCCCAAGGAGGCTTGCCTGGAGGCTACTCTGTTGTTATTTCAGTGCCAGGAAAATACTTTCCCCTTTCCTTCCAGGCTTTTAAATCTTAAACAAAACAAAACAAACAAACAAAAACATATTGAAGGCAATGTGAGCTTTTTCTACCATCTCCTGTGGCTGGTTTTATTGTTAGTTTGTACTGGGTATATTGTACTGATATTTTATTTTAACTGTAAACCATATTTTGGTAGCAAATGTGACAAGTTATTTGTCAAAAGAGTGACCCCTTGTGCTGAGATACTACCCCATTTCATGATTTTGTTTTCTTTTATACCTGTTTTTTTCACTCTTACCAACTTTTCCTATATGGTCCTCAAGAAAGACCCTCCTTCTGAGACTCCTCCAGATCTGAAGTAATATGGATGGAAACATCCATATTGGTCAAATTGTGGGAAGGCTGGACTCACTAATAAACAATATTAATGCTAGGAAAAGTTGAAGGCAACGGTTAAGAATCTTGAAGGCAATGGGTAAGAGTAAGAATGATTATGAGATGGATTGACTTCAGAAATGAAGCCACAACTTTGAGTTTGCAACAGATGAGCCGGACTGTGAAGGTCAGGAGATATGGAGGCCATTCATTCATCATTGTCAAGAGCCACAGACTCACACACACAGGTAAGTTTAGGCTTTTACTGGAAACTCAGAGCCAAACCCCAATACAGCAAATCAGAAGTAAATCAGAGTCCAGGAAACCTATAGCAAGGTCACGCCTATTCAGAGAGCAAAGCAGAGTCCAAGATAAACAGTCCAGAGGTCAAAGCCAGAATGCCAATAGTAGCTTACACTAGGTCCACTGAGAAAGTCCAGAGCCAAGAGAGACAAGGTCCAGGGTCACACCAAGGATCAAGCAGGAAAGCAGTAGCAAGTTGTCGTATCAACGCGTTGCTCCCACAATTTGCCTCAGTCCTGAATGCTTAATTTATGTCTCCAGAGAGCAACATAACTTCCCCAGAAACTAACCCTGTCAAAACTCAGGACTCCCTAAATGTAGAGACGTTGGTGGCTCAGATAAAGCTTGTCTCTGCTTCTCCTGGTTGTAAGTCTTCGCTGCCTTCGACAAGCAGCCCTCTGTGGGGGTGGAGAATCCCCTGAAGATGCTGAGTCACTCTCCTGTGCAGCTGCTGGAGGAACTGACATGTCAGAAATCCCATCTGGGACGTCTTCAGGCATTAACTCTTTAGTCTCTGGAATAGGTTCTGGCAGGGGCCTGACAATCATCATCATGTGCCATCAAGTCAGTTTTGACTTATGGTGACCCTTTTCAGGGTGCTCAGAAGTGGTTTGTCATGCCTTTCTTCCAAATATGTCCTGTGTAAATTACTTAAGACCACAGAAGCTGACTCTTCTTACAGGAGGCTTAGTGGAGAATCAGGATCCCAAACTCTGGCTTCTCAGTCAGATATCTAAGCCACTGAACTATCCAGCTAGCCAATCATTCATAGGGTCAAGGGTCACCATACAATGGAAGCAACTTGCTGGCATATAACAGCAACAAAAACAACATATGAACAAGTCCCACTGCATTTTCTCATTAAATCGAACTCTTCAAACCAGATTGACTTGTGAATCAAATATGATACCACTCACAGTGGATTTTGGTTAAACAACCTTGACCCTAAAACCTGAATATAAAGAATTCTGGTCATTAAAAAAATATTACTTTTAACAAGGCTAACGTGTATTGTTAGGCCTCTCTGCAGCTATGATTGCTTAAAGTATGGTTTTTTTTTTAATTCAGATGGAAAATTGATTTTTAAGCCCAGGAAGTTTGCAAAGCATAGCTCTATTCAGGCATTATAATCTGAAGGCGGCTAGAGCTGCAACCATGGAGGGAATAGAGGCACATAGGTAAGTTCCAGCCCCAATGTTGTAAGTGCAATAAAAAATCTGAAAGTCGTTCTTGTAAGCACACGATGTTGAACTTATTTACTGCATTTCTGCTTCCACTGCCCTGTTGGGGGGCACAGAAGTATTAAGAGTGCATTCAGCTCTATGTGCATACAGGTCAATGTGCATGCATTTCAAGCTGACATGCAAAGGTGGGTTCAACACCCTGGCAAGGTTGATGTTGACTGTAGGATTTACATGCATCCCCACATCTTCACCATGGCTGCACGTATATCTGCCTTCGTGCTATAACACATGAACAAGACTAGAGCTTTATGGTTGCCTTGCTTTCATTATTTCTGACATTTTCTTTTTGACTTTTTGTTTTGAATATCATGTTTCCAAATACTGCACATTTTTGCTTCATAAATTGGTGGTTGACAATATTTACTTAATGGAAAGGGATACATGAGCCCTTTACATTTAGGAAATACAGTAACCCCCCCGCCGATCACAGGGGTTAGGGACCCACCCCACCCGCAATCCATGAAAATTTGCGATATGCAGAACCGGGTGGGGGGTGCTGGGGGGCGGGGTGGGGGAGCGATCGTGCACCTGTTGGAGAAGTCTTGGGGCGACGCACACCGGCAGCGGCAGGGGGATCTGACCTCCCTCCGCCGCCCACCCGCACTGCCCGAGACTTCTCCTCCGGGGCTGTCTCCATTGCAAAGCATTGCCAATGCATTTCAATTGAGAAAATTTTCCCCATTGGAAAACATTGGCTCAAAGCTTTCCAATGGGGAAAATTTCTCCATTGAAATGCATTGCCAATGCATTTCAATGGAGATTGCGCCTCCGCCCCCGCTGCCCCCGCACGGCTCCATAAAGCCTCGGAGGGGGCGGGGGGGTGGGGAGCGACCTGATTGCCCCCACCCCACCCCAGCGGTGCAGGTACTGTGATACCACGATGTAGTGGGATTGTGGTACCTGAACCGCGAAATGGCGGGGGGTGACTCTACCTGTAAAACCAGGGTATGAACAAGTGCCACCTCTTTCTTTCTCATACTGTTTATAATGGTAGTTTATAAGCCACATGTGCACTACTCTTTTAATGAAACTAAAATATGTATATGACAAAAATATTTAAAATTTATAGTTAATAGTATAAATAAAAAGATCACAATGCTCAGCGCTATAGCTTTCACTGCTCCTGGTCTTTGAATGCTTATACATTTTTCTGTTACCTCAAACAACACAATTCTTTTTCCATGACTCGTGCTTTTGCCTGGACTTTTCTCCAAAAACTACTTCCATTGCGACCATCATTTAGTTATACATGCTTTACTGATCATGCCTTCTTTGCACTGTCCAATTTTGTACTGTAAGCTCTTGGGACAGAATCCTTCCTTCCATCTGTGCTTATGTTATCTTGCTTTGCATCACATATCATTATATTACTGTAAGACATAAAATGCTACTTCTCTCTACGAGTATATCATTGTGCAGCAGAGCAAATGAACATTCTACAAGACACTTCTAAAAATGGGGGCAGCCCAAACAAAAAAACTTGGAAACTAAACTTCAGATCAGATTTAGCATACGTAGAGATGGGCATGAAATGGAAGAATTCCATTTCGTTTCGTTTTTCGTTTTTCGGGGAGTTTCATTTCATACGAAATGAATTTTAATGAAAAATTGTTTCATTTTTCATTTTTGTTCCCCCTCTCATGCGCCCGATTGGGGGGCAAGCTGTGGTGTTTTTTTTTAATGCCTTGGAGCCACTGAGGCAGCCTTGGTGACTCCAAGACAATTTAAAAATTCTGTGTTTTCCCCCCTATCGGGTGTGTTGGGGGGGAAGTACAGGCTTTTAAAACTTATTTTTCAGCAATGAAGCAAGTGCCAATGGCTGCCATCGGTGCTTGCTTCAGTGCCAAAAAATAATTTTGAAAACCCCGTGGTTCCCCCCACAATGCGCCTGATTGGGCTGGGGAACTGTGAGGTTTTTCAACTTTTTTTTTCTGTCAAAGCCCTGTGCACCAGCTGATCTGTGCTTGCTTCAGGCAGCCAAAAAAAAAAGTTTAAAAGCCTGTGGTTTCCCCCACCCAATTGGGCGCATTGGGGAGGGAAAGCCGCAGGCTTTTTAAAGCAGTTTCCTATAGGAATGCATTGTTTCAGTGCATTCCTATGGGAAAATGAAAAATGGAATTGAATGGAATGAAAATTTCCATTTTGTTTTGTTTTTCTTCAAGGGGCAGTTTGTTTGTTTTTGTTTTGTTAGGGAACAAAATAATAATGAAACAAAAATTGTTTCGTGCCCATCTCTAGATTCCTGTAGCACAGTGCTCCCCAACCTTTTTATGGCTGCGGACCGGTAAATGTTTGATAATTTTTCCCTGGCCCGCTTGTTTTGATTTAGTCCATCTTTTCCTTCTGCGAAAAGATCTAGGCCTGCTCTCTTGCTGAACAAAACTCCCTACTCTCTCTCTCTCTCTCTCTCTCTCTCTCTCTCTCTCTCTCAGAAGTGTGTCACACACACAAAAGGCACACGCGTGCAACCCCCCTTCTCCCCGCACGCCCACCCCTCGGTGTGTGTCCCCACCACCACCACCACCTCCTCTCCGCCCGGGATGGAAGCGGTGGCGGCAGCGCACGACCCAGCCGGCAGCCCTCCAAAGTGGCCTACGGGGGGGGGGGCGCTCCCGGCTTCCCATCCAGGCTGCGTCGCCGGCTTTTCCTGACGTGCGCCCCCTTTCAACCCCTGTTTCACTCGCCTCTTCCACCACCACCACCTCCTCCTCCTCCTCCTCCCTCCCCCCGCCGCCGCTTCCAGCCGCAGGGCAGGCGGGCGTGGTGGAGGGGCTCCTCCTGCCCCACACAGCAGGGACAGGGGGTAAGAAGAAGAGCCGACAGCGGCAGGGGGGGCGGCAGGCCAGGAAGGCTCTTCCCGGATGAAAAAAGCGGGAAAAGTTCTCCCCCCCCAAAAAAAGAACCCTCACCCGCATGGGGTTGCCCTTGACTCTTCTCCGGCGCCTGCAGCGGGTACAGAATGCGGCAGCCAGGCTGGTGGTTGGTGTGCGTCGTTATGACCATATCACCCCAGTCCTGGCTCGCCTGCATTGGTTGCCCGTTGCGGCCCGGATTAGATTCAAGGTCTTGGTTTTAGTTTATAAAACCCTCCATGGCTTGGGACCGGACTACCTGTCAGAGCGTATCGTCCAGCGATCCACCTCGGTCCGTCCAGTTCGGCAGGTGCGAGCGCACTCGCTTCGGGTTGCCACCCCTCGAGAGGCCCGGAAGACGGTCACCCGAAACCGGGCCTTCTCTGTGGCAGCCCCATCCATATGGAATGCCATCCCCAGCGAAGTGCGCTCTGCAGAGTCCCTGCAGGCCTTTCGAAAAGCATTAAAGACCTTTTTATTTCGAGAGGCCTTTGGCGAAACTTAATTTTTTTTTCTTTTTCCGCCATCGTTATTATTATGCCCATTGGTGTCTCCAATTCTATTGTTAGGACTTACGTCTTTGACGTGCTGGGACGCGTTTGGAGGCTTTAGGATTTTACGATTTTAGGACTTGTGAGGTTATTGTACTGTTGTTTTAACTTGTTATTTTTTGTGATTTGTTTTGTTGTATTATGATTGGTTGTTAGCCGCTTAGAGTCCTTATTGGAGATAAGCGGGATACAAATATAAAAATAAATAAATAAAATAAAATATGGGGTGCAAATGCAAAAAGCACCTTCCCCCCTGTGGAATGACAGGCAGGCATCCAGGCAGACCACTCGTCCACCTGCCTTCGTCTTCTCCTCCACCCGCGATGTTCTCCTCCTCCTCCTCCTCCTCCTCTTCTTCTTCTTGTTCGCCAGTTCCAGTGGATCTCCACCTAACTGTGCCGCCCGCCCGGCCCCCCCAACAATAATAAGGCAGCCGAAGTGCTCTGGACCCAGCCGTGCCCGCTCCCCTCCTATTTAAGCCGCGCGTAGAAGAATGGGGACGCAGGCGGGCGGGCGGGCACGCACGCGCAGGGGTGGGGAGAGAAGGGGGGGTCGCCGATAGGGAGTCGTAGCAGAACGTGGCCGCTCCGCGTCAGGCCCTCTTTTTTCCCCACCCCTGTATCGACAGGCGCTAGGACCTTCCAGAGTCCAGCGGGACAGTCGCCGCTCCCGTTCTTAGGCTTAGGGTTAGTTCCTCAGGCGGCCCGGTGCCGATTGATCCACGGACCGGCACCGGTCCGCGACCCGGGGGTTGGGGAACACTGCTGTAGCAGACAGTTTGCTCTTGTGCTATTCAATGTTTGTTGTAAAACAACCCTGACAATTGCATTGTGTTTGGGTGAAAAGTGGTTAACTGATGGGGGGGGGAAGGATCACCTACTGGGATTTCCCCTTGCTTGGTGAATGGTAATAAGCACAAGAGAGTACCCTGAAGACTGTCTTGACTGCTGCCCTTGGTTTTGTCATTATTCAGGCTGCTCTTTGTTATGTAAAGCTTGGTATCCTTTTTCTTGCTAACAACATGGAAGTGATTAATGTGCAGCAATAATGGGCTACTTTCTGGCATTTTGAATAATTGGTACAGAAGCACAATTCCACATTCATAAACTAGAAAGTGTTGGTTGGTTGGTTTTTGTTTTTGCATGGTTTGGTTTTATAAAGAATTGAATATCAGATATGGCTTTGGAAGTTTGTTACCTGCTTAAACAAAATTTGGGGTATGAAGTCCAAAGTTTTAAATAACATATTCACAACAGTCTGAGTAGTATTCTAAATAATATAAATGTTCTGAAGAGAAATGCAATATTCCTTTTATTTTATATGAAAGTCTTCCAAGCTCTAGAAGGCAGTACAACTGAAAAGCATTTATCTTAAATACTCTGAGTGTTTAAGAGAAAGAGTAAGATGTTGTTAATGTGCTGTTAAATCTCCTTTATCTTCTGGTGACCCTATGAATGCATGTTGTCATTCATAGAGGAGGGTGCTACTTTGAAACTGTCTGGCACCTGTTCCCTAAATCTTTCATAGTACTTTCACCAAAAAGAAAAGTCAAAAGATCTTCCTGTTTGATTAATTTGAGGTAGCATAGGAACAGCCTTGCTGGAATAGGCCACAGCCCATCCAGTCCAGCATTCTGTCTCACACAGCTGCTCACCATTTGTTTCAGGGTATTCCCAAGCAAATGTCTTCACCTGCTTACGATTCCATGGAAATGGCATTCAGAGATATCCAGCCTCTCTCCAACAAGGAGGTTGTCCTTAGGCATCCATATTGATAGCCATTTATACCCTTGATCTCCATGAACTTGTCTAATCCTTTCTTAAAGCTGTCAATGCTGACAGCTATCACCACTTCTTCTGGCAGGGAGCTCCAGAGACCAGTGATACTCTGGGTGTAAAAGTACTTTCTCTTACTTGTTTGTAGATGTAGTTTCATGGAGTGCCCCCTTTTTCTAGTGTTGTATGATAGGGAAAACAGTTTTTCTTTATCTACTTTGTCCAGACCGTGAATGAGTTTATAAACTTCAATCAGGTTACCTCTTAGGCGCCATTGTTCAAGAGTGAAGAGAACATAAGAACATAAGAACATAAGAAGAACCATGCTGGATCAGACCAAAGGCCCATCTAGTCTAGCTTCTTGTATCTCACAGTGGCCCCACCAAATGTTTCAAGGAGCGCATGAGACTAGATATCTGTCTCCTGATACCACTCCCCTGCATTTGGTCCTTGAAGTACCCCCGTTTTGGGTCTGGAGGTTACACATCATCATGCTTTGTAACCTGTGATGGACTTTTCCTCCAGGAATCTGTCCAATCCCCTTTTGAAGGCATCCAGGCCAGATGCCATGACCACATCATGTGGCAGGGAGTTCCACAGACTAAAAACATGCTGCGTAAAACAATATTTTCTTTTGTCTGTTCTCACTCTGTCAGCCCTCAATCTGAGTGTATGTCCCCTAGTTTTGGTATTTTGTGAGAGGGAGAATAGTGTCCCTCTATCCACTTTACTCATGTCCTGTATTATTTTGTCTCAATCATATTTCCCCTCAGGTGCCTTTTTTCCAGGCTAAAGAGCCCCAAATGTTTCAGCCTTTCCTCATAAGGGAGGTCCCCCAGCCCAGTAATCATTTTAGTCACTCTCTTCTGCACCCTTTCCAGTTCCACTGTCTTTTTTGAGATGCAGTGACCAGAATTGTACACAATACTCCAGGTGCAGTCTTACTATTTTTTTAGTACAATGGCATTATAATGTTGGCTGTTTTATTTTCAATCCCTTTTTTGATAACCCCTAGCATGGAATTGGCCTTCTTCACCACTGCCACACATTGGGTAGACACCTTCATTGAGCTGTCCACCAACACACCAAGATCCCTTTCCTGATCTGTCACAGATAGCTCAGAGCCCATTAGTTGATAGATAAAGGTTTGATTTTTTGCCCCAATGTGCATTACTTTACATTTTCCTACACTGAAATGCATTTGAAATTTCGCAGCCCATCCCCTCAGTTTGGAGAGATCCTTCTGGAGCTCTCCACAATCTTCTCTGGTGTTTACCACACAGAAAAGTTTTGTGTCATCGACAAACTTGGCCACCTCACTGCTTATCCCTGTCTCCAGGTCATTTATAAACAGATTGAAAAGCATCGGACCCAGGACAGATCCCTGAGGCACACTGCTTTTGACCTCTCTCCATTGTGAAAATTGCCCATTAACACCTACTCTTTGTTTCCTGAATCTCAACCAGTTCTCATTCCATAAGAGGACCTGCCCTCTTATACCCTGACTGTGCAGCCTTTGGTGAGGGACTGCGTCAAAAGCCTTCTAAAAATCAAGATAGACAATATCCACCGGTTCACCCAAATCCACATGCCTGTTGACCTTTTCAAAGAATTCTAAAAGGTTTGTCAGGCAAGACTTACCCTTACTAGAGATGGGCACGACTAGGGAAAATGACGTTTTCAAGTTGTCGTGTGTCAGAGGCAGCCCGTTTCGGCTCGTTTCCGTTTTTTGCGAAAATTCGCAAAAATTAGTTGGTTCATTTTTTTGTTTTTTCGTTTTCGTTAGTACTGGTTTGGGGGGGGGGGTAGCAGGCTCCTGGAGGCAGCTGCAGGAGTCAGCCAGAGCCACAAGTGACGGACTGGCAGACTCTTTGCACCCGCTGCATCTCACGTACTTGCATGTAGTGCAATGCAAGTAGATCTGGCTTAGGGTTAAGATGGGTTAGCGCAAGGGCTAGGGTTAGGCTAGTTACGGGTGAGGTTAGGGTGAGTATTGGGGTGCACCTCTGGGTGCCTCTCTGACCCACTTAGAAGGACAGTGTACTGGCGTATGGGTTAGGCTTAGGCTTAGGGTTCGGGTTTGGGCTACGATTAGTGGGCTGTTTATGCCTGATTGGCACATCCCAGAAGTCTCTGTGGTCAACCTGGCCAAGTGGCCATGCGATTGGTGGAAAATTTGCATGGTCCACTCCCATGGGCGAGCCCATCATTGCGAATGTGCAGGTGTAAAAAAATAAAATAAAGTAAAATAAAATAAAATAAAATCAACGGAGACTTTTTTTTGCAAGAAAAACCCACTGCTGCTACTGTAAAAATTCAAGCATTTAAAATAGCTAATTTTCGCATGTTTCTGTGGTGCTTTGGTGGGGTTTTGGGCAACGATTTCAAAAAAAAATATTGCGGTCGCCATTTTGGATCCCTCCGCACTGCATGGCAAATGGATGCGCCCTCCCAGCCTGGTACAGTCAGCAAAACCTGGCCATGCGATTGGTGGAATGGCTCCAAAACTTTGCATGGTCCACTCCCATGGGCGAGCCCATCATTGCGAATGCACAGGTGTAAAAAAATAAAATAAAATAAAATAAAATAAAATCAACGGAGACTTTTTTTTGCAAGAAAAACCCACTGCTGCTACTGTAAAAATTCAAGCATTTAAAATAGCTAATTTTCGCATGTTTCTGTGGTGCTTTGGTGGGGTTTTGGGCAACGATTTCAAAAAAAAAATTGCGGTCGCCATTTTGGATCCCCCCGCACTGCATGGCAAATGGATGCGCCCTCCCAGCCTGGTACCAGCAGCGCAGCAGTAGCAATAGCCAAGGAGAGGGGGGCGGGGAACCCCCCCCCA
>JAHTLZ010000198.1:9339718-9364174 GCA_023846285.1 Phrynocephalus versicolor | reverse complement strand
CCCCCCCGCCTGGTACCAGTGCAGCGCAGCAGTAGCACTAGCCAAGGAAAGGGGGGCGGGGAACCCCCCCCCCCCAAATAAAACACCCTTCTGGCCTGGTAGGTGCCCTCAGACAGTTTTTGCCTGCTTTTAGGGCCGGGAATCGGGTTTTTTTTTTAACTTTTAAAAACTTTTTTTTGTGCCTCTTGGCATCGCGCGATTGCGCGATGCCAGGAACGACCACGACAAATCAGACCAAATTATTCGTTCGTCGGTTCGAGTTCGAGTTCTGGCGGAGTAATACCGCTAAGTCGTGCCCATCTCTAACCCTTACAGAAACCATGCTGATTTTCTCTCAGCAAGGTTTGTTCTTCTATCTGTTTTAAGATTTTCTCTTGGATGAAGCTTTCCACGATCTTCCCTGGGACAGATGTAAAGCTTTCCCAGGTTCCCCCTCCTTCCTTTTTTAAAAATTGGTGTGACATCCACTATCCTCCAGTGTTCTGGCACTGTGGCCATTTTAAGAAACAAGTTGCATATTGCCGTTAAGAGATCTGCAATTTCATTTCTCAGTTCCCTATGCCATCTGGGCCTGGTGACTTGTAGATCTTCAGTTTATCAATTGAACCTAAAACATCCTCTCTTTTAACCTTTATTTGATTTAATTCTTTAGTCAAGAGGGGCCGTTCGGGCAGCAGAATCTGCCCAAGGTGAAGACAGAAGCAAAGAACTCATTTAATTTCTCTGCAATTTCCAAGTCCTCCTTTGCCTCCCTTTTCTTCCCTCACCATCCAGAGGGTCAACCGGTTCTCTGGCAGCTTTTCTACTTCTAACATATTTAAAGAAGCTTTTATTATTTCCCTTTATATTGCTAGCCATGTTCCTCAAAGTCTTTCTTTGCCTCTCTTATCATCTCCTTACATTTCTTTTTCCAGAGTTTCTGTTCCTTTTTATTTTCCTCATTTGGGAGGATTTCTGTTTATGGAAAGACCTCTCCTTGCTTTAGAGCCTATCTAACTCCACTTGTTAACCATGCTGTTGCCCTCTTGGATTTAGATGAACTCTTCTTTCTTTGTGGTATGCACTTCCACTGGGCCTCTACTACTGTTGTTTTAAACAGGCTCCATGCACTCTGAAGAGATTGGATTCTTTTAACCTTCCCTTTCAAGGTAAAACTAGTTCTAACTAGTTTCCTCATCTGAGGGAAGTCCGTCCTTTGGAAATCAAGGGGTTTTGTGTCTGATTTGCTTGACACTCTCCCCCATACATGCATGGCAAAGGAGATTGCAGCATGGTCACTGTTCCCCAGAGGCTCAGTGACATTCACGTCCCTCACCAGATCCTGAGTATCACACAGATCCAGAGTTGCCTGTTCTCGGGTGGGCTCCATGACAACTTGCTGTAAGGTGCAGTCATTCAGCATGTCAAGAAACCCGGTTTCTCTTTCTTGCCCCGAGCTCGCATTGGCCCAGTCAATGTGGGGATAATTGAAGTCCCCCATGATTACTATCATGTCCCTCTTAGACATCTCCATGATTTGTCTCCTCATTTCAAGGTATACCACCACTATCACATCGCTCCTTGGACCTGGTAGTTTAACCCACAGTGATTCTGTGGTGGAGTCAGACCCACCGTCAATCTCCATTTTACCCCTTCTTTCACATAGATAGCCACTCCACCTCCAACCTGCCCCTCTCTATCGCTTCTATAGTGTTTATAGCCTGGGATTGCTGTATCCCACTGGTTCTCTGCATTCCACCAGGTTTCTGTTATGGCTATTATATCAACCTTATCCCTAGCTGCCAAATGTTCAAGTTCTCCCATCTTTGCTTGGAGGCTTTGAGCATTTGCATAGAAGCACCTGTACAGTGGGTCACCCAATAACAGTTGCTTCTCTTCCCCCCCCCCCCACAACTTTTAATTCCAGTAAACAAACTACCACATTCCATTATTCTCCCAGCGCTAATACCTACTATGTCATCATCACTTTATGGTTCTCTACCCACTCCAACCTGGTTCCATGGGGATGAGGTGTTCTGAACCAGATGCCACTCAGCTTCTGTCAGCTTCCCCCCAGTTATCAGTCTAAAAGCAGCTCTGCAGCCTTTTGGATGCTGAATGCCAGCAATCTAGTCCCAACAGGGTTCAAGTGCAACCTGTCCCTCCTGGACAGGTTTGGCTTGTTCCTAAATGTTCTTCAGTTCCTGACAAATCTGAAGCCCTCCTCTCAACACCATTGCCTCATCCATTGAGACAATGCCTGCGTGGCGGGTCCTGCATGAGGAACAGACAGCACTTCTGAAAATGCTACCTTGGAAGTCCGGGACTTCAATCTTCTTCCTAACAACCTGAATTTGACTTCCAGGACTGTCCGCTTGGCCCTCCCAACATAATTGGTACCAACTTGTACCATGACAACTGGCTCCTTGCCAGTTCTCTCTAACAAACTACAGTGGACCCTTGTATAACAAACAGTTTGTATAACATAAAATCTGTACAACATAAAAAATTCCAGAGATAGGGGAAATTTGCTTAACATAATCGCCTATGGGTAGAATCCGTACAAGATAAAAATGGGATTACTCCATTTTCAATGCATTCCTATGGGAATTTGTATAAAGGAAAATTTGCTTAACCTAATTTCATTTGGAATGGATTAATTCCTTTATACAAGATACCACTGTATCTAGATTTCTCATGATGTCTGCAACCTTTGCACCATACGGTTACCATGAGCATCACAAATCCATCCCTCTGTATTTCTAATAATTGAATCACCCAGTACAAGGAGCCTCTCTCCTGCAGCCTAGTCATCTACATGCACTTGATCAACTATATTAAGGGAGAGGTCTTCACTTTGTTCCTCCTTCAGCTTGGAGGATGGTTTCCTCCGCCAAGCAGAAGGCTGAGAATCAAACTGTATTTGACATCATTCACAAAATTAGTGTTTTTGTAAATGACTTTTTAAAGGATAGCTGTCAATCAGACCAAAACAAGATCAAGATGTTGATAGGGTAGGTGATGGACTTTAAGTGATGAGCTATTCTCCAATGATCCTGATGTTTTGTATTAGTGCTCACAAGGCTGCTATTTGCATGGAAAAATTACAAAATGCTTTCTCTCAAAATAATACAGTACTCTCAAAAATTCATGCATTTGCTTCACCGACTTTGGCCCCGTGGTTAGAATAGAGCATACCAAGGGTGAATGCAGACATTCCAGTTGTGGTGCCCAAAGTGACTTAAACAGACATCTCTGCAGCGAAAACAAATGCCTTACAAAGTATTTCAATATTCGCCCTAAGGACTGTGTTTCTCTACCTTGACACTGAGCACAATCAAATTTTTGGAACTGCCAGGGGAATTCATACTGTAGCTTCCTTCTTTCATTTGTCTGACATCTTCCTGTTCTAATATTCTTTCATGGCCTTCTGCTTTCTCTTTCATCCTTTCCTGCTCTTTGTTTATTTGTCCTCCACTGCTTCCTTGTTTCTCCCCCTCCTCCCCCTTCTATCTTCCACCCCTGTCTCTGGAGACAAGCCTAGTGGCCTGGCTGCCATCTGCTGCCTGTTCTGAGTGTGTTTGTGCATGTGTGCGTGCATGTGGGGTTTTATTTTTTTCATGAGGTTGAGATCAGATGGCATCTAATCGATTCTCATGGTCTCCATGGTTACCAGGGTGACAGAGTAGTTGGGAGAGAGACACATGCTCCCAGGCCTGAGGCTGTCAGACTGTTCCTGAGAAGGAATAAAGAGAAATTTAGCTCTACTCCGTTTTACATGTCTACTCTATCTTCCTTACATTTTGATAACACCGATGTGGAGCCACAATGATGGCTAAGAATAAAAAACACAAGAAAGCACCCCTCATGTTTTCCATTCTTAGCTTTTGTCCTGACCCCTGTGATATAGTAGCCCAATCTTTCTACGAGAACCGAGACAGAAGGGACAGAGAGCTTTGTGAATAGACACATCTGCAGTCTTTCCTAAGCCCATGGAAGGCTTGGGTTAATTGGCTGTAACCTTTTTCACGGCCTAGAGCCACAAAGTGGATCTTGATCTAGCTAGAGACATGTATGAACAATTTAAAAAAAATATTGGTGGCATTCCAGATCCTAGGTGGAGCGTACTACTTGTATTGCACTATTGTGAGAACTGATCATTACCCTTACTTTTTACCATCCAAAATAACTTTTTCTTTTGCCCTTATTTACCTGCAGAAGTCACTTTTGGGGTTGAAATCGGTATTTACAAGTTATATAAAAGCAATGTCATTGTTAGTTCTAATTTTACTTTTAGGGTTAATGAGCAATACTTTTTAGTTACCTACAAAACTAATTTATCAGGGCATCTTAAAGTCTCCTTATTAGAGAATGCCTTTAAAAAATCCTAACTTTCTTTTACCAAATCTCAGTGGAAAGAAAGGTTTCTTGGGATTTTGTCTAGCTGCAATGGGCATTATTAAAACTAACCAGTAGAGGGAGCCAGATCACATTATACTGATTTTTTTCCCAAAGTGCAATGTGGCATCTGTTCACAATGCAGTGAATTATTTGCACAGGTAATATCTCCAATTTTCTTGAATAGATCTCTGGTTTTTCCTTTAATATTGCTTTCTTCTATTTCTTTGCACTACTATTCATTCAAGAAGGCCTTCCTGTTTCTCCTCGCTATTCTTTGAAAATCTGCATTCAATTTTCTGTATCTTTCCCTTTCCCCCTTGCATGTCGTGTCCCTTCTCTCCTCTGCTATTTGTAGGGCCTTGTTGGACAGCCACTTTGCTTTCTTGCATTTCCTTTAAGTTTGAATTTTGCTATAAGAAGCTGATGATCTGAGCTGCAGGCAGTGTCAGGTCTCGTTTTTGCTGACTGTATAGAACTCCTCCATCTTTGGCTGCAGAGAACATAATCAATCTGATTCCAGTATTATCCATCTGATGAGGTCCATGTGTCAAGTCACCTTTTGTGTTGTTGGAAAAGAGTGTTTGCAATGACCAGCTGGTTCTCTTGACAAAACTATATTAGCCTTTCTCCTGCTTTGTTTGGAACTCCAAGGCCAAACTTGCATGTTACTCCTTTTATCACTTAACTCCCTACTTTAGCATTCCAATCCCCTATGATGAGAAGAACATCTTTCTTTGGCGTCAGTTCTAGAAGGAGTTGTAAGTCTTCATAGAATTGGTCAGTCTCTGCCTCTTCAGCATTGGTAGCTGGTGCATAAGCTTGGATTATGGTGATGTTGAAAGGTCTGCCGTGGAATTGTACCAAAATCATTCTATCATTTTTGAAGTTGCATCCAGGCATGGCTTTTCCCACTCTTCCATTTCTTCTATGGGATTCTTGCCCACAGTAGTAGATGTGATAGTTATCTGAACTGAATTCACCCATTCCAGTCCATTTAAGTTCGCTGATGCCCAATATGTTGATGTTCATTATTGCCATCTCATGTTTGAGCACATCCAGTTTACCCTGCTCCATAGATCTTACATTCCAGGTACCTATGCAGTATGTTTCTTGCAGCATTGGGCTTTCCTTTCTCTTCCAGGCACGTCTGCAGCTGAACGTCCTTTTGGCTTTGGTCCAGCCGCTTCATTAACTCTGGAGCTACTTGTCCTCCACTCTTCCTCAGTAGCATGTTGGACACCTTTCAACCGGAGAGGTTCAGCCTTTTGTTGCTATCCATGGAGTTTTCTTGGCAGGAATACTGGAGTGGTTTGCCAGTTCCTACTCCAGGTGGACCACATTGAGTCAGAATTCTCCACAATGGCCTTTCTGTCTCGGGTGGCCCTGCATGGCATAGCTCATAGCTTCTCTGAGTTACTCAAGCCCCTTTGCCACAATAAGGCAGTGGTCCAGCCAGACATCCTGGAAAGTGAAGTCAAGTGGGCCTTAGAAAGCACTGCAAACAACAAGGCCAGTGGAGGTGATGGCATGGCATTCCATTTGAACTACTATTTAAAATCTTAAAAGATGATGCTGTTAAGGTGCTACACTCAATATGCCAGCAAATTTGGAAAACTCAGCAGTGGCCAGAGGACTGAAAAAGATTGGTCTACATCCCAATCCCAAAGAAAGGCAACGCCAAAGAATGCTCCAAATATTGCAAAATTGCACTCATTTCACACGCTAGCAAGGTTATGCTCAAAGTTCTACAAGGGAGGCTTCAACAGTATGTGGAAAGAGAACTTCCAGAAGTGCAAGCTGGATTTTGAAGGGGCAGAGGAGCTAGAGATCAAGTTGCCAACATGCGCTGGATTATGGAGAAAGCTGCACAGTTCCAGAAAACATCTACTTCTGCTTCATCAACTATGCCAAAGCCTTTGACTGTGTGGACCACAACAAACTATGGCAAGTCCTTAAAGGAATGGGAGTGCCTGACCACCTTATCTGTCTCCTAAGAAATCTATATGTGGGACAAGCAGCTGCAGTCAGAACTGGATATGGAACAACTGACTGGTTTAAAATTTGGAAAGGAGTACGACAAGGCTGTATACTGTCACCTTGCCTATTTAACTTATATGCAGAGTACACGCGAAAGGCAGGTCTAGATGAATCACAAGCCGGAATTAAGATTGCCGGAAGAAATATCAACAACCTCAGATACGCAGATGATACTCTAATAGGAGAAAGTGGGGAGAAATTAAAGAACCTCTTAATGAGGGTGAAAGAGGAGGGCAAAAAAATGGGCTGAAGCTCAACACATCAAAAAAACTAAGATCATGGCTACTGGTCCCATTACCTCCTGGCAAATAGAAGGTAAAGTAATGGAGGCAATGTCAGAGTTTATTTTCTTGGGCTCCTTGATCACTGCAGATGGTGACTGCAGCAATGAAATAAAAAGACGCCTGCTTCTTGGGAGGAAAGCGATGACAAAGCTAGGCAGCATCTTAAAGAACAGAGACATCATTTTGCCGACAAAGGTCTGGATAGTCAAAGCTATGGTTTTTCCAGTAGTGATGTATGAAAGTGAAAGCTGGACTATAAAGAAGGCTGATTGCCGCAGAATTGATGCTTTTGAGCTGTGGTGCTGGAGGAGAGTCTTGAGAGTCCCCTGGACTGCAAGGAGATCAAACCTATCCATCCTGAAAGAAATCAACCCTGAATGTTTACTGGAAGGACAGATTTTGAAGCTGAGGCTCCAGTACTTTGGCCACCTCATGAGGAGAGAGGACTCCTTGGAAAAGTCCCTGATGTTGGGAAAGTTTGAAGGCAAAAAGAAAAGAGGACAGCAGAGAATGAGATGGTTGGATGGTGTCATCGATGCAACCAATATGGATTTGACCAAACTCTGGGAGGCAGTGGAAGACAGGATGGCCTGGCGAGCTCTGGTCCATGGGGTCACGAAGAGTCGAACACAACTGAACGACTGAACAACAACAGAGCAGTGAGGCTGCAAGAAGCCATAAGAAAGTCACTGAATGTTCCAAGCTCCAAGTTTGCAAAGAACTATCAGGTCAATATAATCTGTACCTAGAATTTGGAAGTGCTTGGGTTATCATCACTCAGCTCATTTCCTCTTCCAAGAAACACCCATGGAAGCAGGAGCTGGCTTATATTTTCAGTACTGGACTGATTTAGCCTCCTTCAGAGCTTTAATTTTAATTTTTGAAATTTCCAAAATGACTTTAATTCCATTGTTATCCAGCAGTCCAGGTGCCTTTCCAGCTGCTTTCCAGATACAGTAATACCTCAGATAACAAATACCCCTGATAACGAATTTTTCAGATAACACAAGGGAATTCCTGGGTATAGGGCTGTCTCAATGGGAAACTGTGTTTTGGATAACATTTTTTTTCTGATAACGAATGGCCCCTGGGAACCAATTAAATTCGTTATCAGAGGTATTACTGTGTGTGCAATTGTTCTTGAAGCCAACTGTTCTTGTTTTCACTCTCTCTCCATGCCCTATGTTTGATCCAGTGTGTGTTCCTTTTACACTGGATTCCTTTGTGTGAGACTTGCAATTTTGACATGAGCTTTCCCTCATCCTTAATTTTGTTTCCTTCATGTTTCTTGTTTGCCTTGCTGATGACCTCTTGGCCTTAGTACTACCTTTTCTGATTTTGTATGAACTCGAGCTGAACCTTTATCATTGTGGGTATAAGTAGCCCTCGAGCATCTTGGAGAGAGACTTGATCCCTTTGGCTTCCTTTCAACTTTTGACTAGCTCTTGTTAGTTGATAGAACAGCTTAGCCTTTCGAAGTCAAATATGTCTGCGTTGGACTTTGTAGGCGCTTTCAGACATGTACAAATAACTTTTGGGAACGTTGTAATCACTCATTTCGGTTGTTTCGAAAACACTCACAGAAGCTGGGACGTGTCTCATGCATTTCATCAAGCAATAGTAAACTAAAAACCCATTACTTTTTATAATAATATTAGTGCAGAAAATTTCTATTTTATTGCATTAATGCTTACATAAAGTATTCCTTTTGAAGTAAACCACAAGATTATCAGAATAACGTGTGTTTGGTTGCCGCCAGTTAATGATGATTTGGGGTACTCATGACTCACAAATAATGCAATGAAGTGGCATGCACCCCCAATCCCCCCCCAAAAGATGCCTTTAATCAGGGATTATTTGCTGCTGCCATCATCACCATTTCACATGCAGAGAGGGACAAGATTGTTTTGGCCCAGATCGGGCTACTATCTGCCTGTCTGCCTCCCGGTTCTGTTGCAGGTGTGTTTACCTAAGGTAGGCGAACACCAGGCCCTTTGTCCATGTCACAGCCACGGAGAACACACAGCGGTTCATCTGGCTTCTTGCAAATTGAGTTTGTCAGTGCTCAGCCACAGGGACAGGCAAAAATGCTGCATGATGCCTTTGCTTCTCCTGGGAGAAGCAAATGAGAACAAGCCACCTCATAATGGGAGAAAGAAACAAAGAAGCGTGAATGAAGAGCTAATTGCATTCATAAAGATGTTAATAAGGGAATTTGAAAATCCTTCTGGCCTACCTTCCTATAGATATAAATAAGCAAACATATATTAAGTATCACTGACAGTTAACATGGTCAGGGCAGCCTTGTGGACTTTTCTTCCATCAGGACAGAAGACAAACAGTTTTTGTCTTGGCATTACCTACTCTTCAGAATAGAAAAGATAACAAAGCTCAGATGTTACTCTTCATGCCGGGAGTACTTTGATGGGGGGGGGGGTGTACTGCATGGCAGGGGTTTGGACTAGATGGCCCTTGGGGTCTCTTCCAACTCTATGATTCTATCATTCTATCATTCTATGGGCTCTATCACACGTCCTTTAAAATTCTGATTAAATTTCAAGACAAAGTGTTTCCAAAAATCTTGTCTCAACAGCCACTGGGCTTTAAAAAAAAACAACCCCGGTTATGCCCCCTTTTTCAATTTCTTCTCCTCCCTAGCGCTGATCAGCTGGCCTTTGGGCTGTCAAGCACTGTTTTTTTTTTTTCCTAGCCCAACCAGCTGGGGCTCGTCAGCGCTTTTTTAAAATGTTTTTTTTTAATTTCCCCTCCCCCCAGCACTGATCAGCTGGCCTTCGGGCTGTCAGTGCTGTTTTTTTTTTATTTTTGATTTTATTTTTTTATTTTCCTATCACCACCTGCTGGTCCTGGGGCTGATCTGCACTTTAAAAAAACTTTGTACGTGGGAACGGAGATCCCACATTTTCAGTCATTTGACCAAGAAAGAAGAAAAACCGGACTTTCATAATATCTGGATCTTCCCCCAGGTGACATAGTGGCCTATTATTCTGTGTTCCCATGGAATGCAATATTTAACAACCCTTAGTGGGCCCTTGCATAACAAACAGTTTGTATAACATAAAATCTGTACAACATAAAAAATTCCGGAGATAGGGGAAATTTGCTTAACAGAATCGTCTATGGGGTGAATCCATACAACATAAAAATTGTCACGATTAGGGATTACTCTGTTTTCAATGCATTCCTATGGGAAAATTGTATAAAGGAAAATTTGCTTAACAGAATTTCATTTGGAATGAATTAATTCCTTTATACAAGTTACCATTGTACTTGCTATTCAAACATTGTCAGAGAAGGGGCTCCTGAAGAGAAACACAAATACATAGCTGGCTAGTTGATGGAATGACTTAACAGGTTAAAAAGTTGGAATTTAGACATACACTGGAAAAAAATACAAAAATAGGAATGTAGTTATGAGAAGGATGGTGAGCCCTACTCTCCAGAGAAAACACTCGGGCAGGAGAACACGAAAGCCCAGCCTAAACAAGAGGAAGGGGAGAGCAAAGCTATGGAGGTGGGGGATGCAGCAGAGGCGGCGCCCGCCATTGAGAGGTGCAGAAGGCTTTGATCGAAATATGGCAGAGTACCCATGGAGCCGAGAAGGAGAAGGACTCGGGCAAGAAGACGACTTAGAAGACCCTGCTGCAGCTGCGGCAGGAGCAGCAGGTGAGAACCCAACCCTAGTTTAGCCGGACTTAATGTGGACCTGGGCCCTCCCATAACGCGGGAAACGGCCGTAATCTGGAACCTGGATTAACACCTGGGCAAATAGCAGAGTTCTGGTCTGAGGCTGAGCCCCTTATCCCGGAGAAAGGAGGGCAAGCTATTGAAGACCCCAATGTTGATGTTAGCTTTGTTAATAAAAGTTGCAAGTTTGCAAAGCAACTTGCATCACCTGTATCTCCGTCTGTATGGCCACAGAGGGAGGGAGAAGATGGGGGTGACCCTCCCAATAGTATTTTAAAAAAAATCTTACTCAGGAATTGTTATAGAATGCAGGGCCTGCTTCCCCGGACAAGCTGGTTAAGCCCAGGCATGCCCCTGAGTAGAGAGGGACACGAAATGAACGTTTAGTTTGTTTCGTTATTTGTTATTCATTTCATTACATAACAAAGCGAATAATGAACCTAGGGGTAAATTTAAAATGAAACGAACTGAACCAAAAAATTGGTTCGGTTCTGTTTGGTTTGTTAATGGGGGGGGGCAGACATGTCTCCTACCCAGTGCTGATCCAGAGGTCCACTCTTCCTGGCTTCAGGGACAGTGACCAGGAAAACTGCTACAGCTGTAGCATGGCCACGTGGTTGGCAGTAAAAAAACAACAATGAAAATAAAATAAAATAAAATAAAAAAGGAGCGCGACCCAGCCCCCGGGGTGGCCAGGTTGGCACCCTAAAATCAAGAAAAAAATAAAAAAAATTAAAACCAGCGCTGACCGGGCACAGGGGTCGCGTGGTCGGCACTTAAAGAAAAAACAAACAACAAAAAGCCCCATGCTAGAGCTGTAGCGTGGGGCCAGGAACCCGGAAGTAAAAAAACAAAATAATAAAATAAAATTAAAATTAAATTAAAATTTTAAAAAAGGAGTGCCAACCTGGCCCCAGGGGTGGCCGGGTCGGCACCCTAAAATAAAGAAAAATAAATAAAATAAAACCACGCTGACCCGGCCCCAGGGGCCATGCGGTCAGTGCTTGCAATATAAAAGGAGCACCGACCAGGCCCCAGGGGTCACACGGTCAGAGCTTAAAGAAAAACAAAAACAAAAAAATTCCTATGCGACAGCTGTAGTGTGGGGCCATGAACCCGGAAGTAAAAAACATTTTTTTTAAAGGAGCGCCAACCTGGCCCCAGGGGTGGCCAGGTTGGCACCCTAAAATAAAGAAAATATTAAAAAAATAAAACCAGTGCCAACCAGTCCCCAGGGGCCACGCAGTTGGCACTTGGGGAAAAAAAGAAAAGAAACAGCGCTGACCGGGCCCCAGAGATGGCCTGGTCAGCTGTTAAAGAAAAAAAAGAGAGAGAATGCCAGCTGCGCTACAGTTGTAGCGTGGCCGGAACCTGGAAGTAAAATAAATAATAAAATAAAATAAAATAAAATAAAGGAGCGCCGACCTGGCTCCAGGGGTGGCCGGGTTGGTGCTCTAAAATAAATTAAAAAAAAATTAAAAAGAAGAAGTGCCCACCTGGCCCCAGAGGCCACGCAGTGGGTGCTTGGGGGAAAAAATGAGGTGCTGGCTCCATGCCAGCGCCTCAAAAAGCCCCTGTCTCAGGGGCCAGGAGCCGCCACCGCCACCACTGGTGGCGGCAGTAAAAACCTGAAGCCCAAACTGGTTCAGCTTTGTACTAATTTTTTTAAAAAAATGTACGAAACTGAACTGGAACTGAACCAAAGGTGGGCCCGAACCAGATGAACCCAAACCATGGGTTTTCTGGTTCGTGCCCACCTCTACACCTGAGTAGAACACACATGACTGTAGCTCTCTCATGAACCTGAACAAGCTGCAGAAGTGTGTGTGTGTGTGTGTGTGCGTGCGTGCGTGCATGCATGCACAAAAAGAGCATGGCTTATGTCCTGGGAAAGGGAAAAGGCATTTCCCATCAAACTGAAGGTAAGATATCAACACTGAATATTTAAATGATTAATTCTGATTATTTTGCAGAGATAATCTACTTGTAAATGCAATTACATCTGATAACTGAACATTTTTACCTTCCCAGTTTAGATAATGCCATCTTAACAGCTTTCCTTTTTTTTGCTTGTCAGGAGAGTGCGATAATATCCTTAAGGAAGGTAACTAGTCCTGTTTTCTCTGTCATCCTGTTGAGCCTGAATGTGGCAGGTTTGGCAAGTCCCCAGCTCAAGTTATGATTCCAATCGAACAACATGTTTCTCTTCCAGGTAGTCACCTGCGAGTGGTCAATCAGGAGGCAGGGAGGGGGAGGGAGGGGGAGCAGGTGCTGCTAAGCCATTTCCATTTTCCAGCTTTGCAACTTTGGTAGCTTCTTGTGTAATTCCATTCATGTTCCATTTGCAGCAAACAGTGTTCACGTGAAGAAGAGATTTTAGAAGGGACATGGCATGCCAACCCCCCCCCCCAAAAGAAACCAGTTTGCATCCCCATTCTTCCACGCTGCAGTTCCAGTTAGATCTGCATAAAACAGTAAATAAAATACACAGGGAATCTAAGTACAGAGTTTAAAGGAAGCTATTAAGTAATTTGTTGTGTATTGATCTGTAATTGCTTGTTGAAGTAACTGCCTTCCTGTTCCAAAGGGAACAGGCCTATTGGTTGATTCTAGTTGCTGCATTTGGATCTTCAATCCTATTGGTTCCCGCCCAAAGGCAGCCTTGCGATTGGTTGTAATTGTTCCCTCCAAAATGTATCTTTTCCTAGCCAGTCCTGGCCCCTATAAATGTAACCCCCTCTCCCCAGTCCTCAGTCTTGTCTCTCCCTGATTAAAGAGCTGTTCACTAGAAGCTGTCTCCAGCCTGCTTTGTCTCTGAGCTGAAATCACTGCTGAATCACTAACCCCATGCTACAATACTGGTGACGAGGATGGGATCCGGAATGCTGAGTAGCAGAGTCCCATCACTCTGACTCAGAGTCCGGATCGCAGCAGAGACAAGACTCACCTGCTGGCTAGAAGACGACTCTGCCCGCCTGGAGAATGGAAAGTCCACGGGTCTTGGAGCCCTTCCAGCCATCCGAGCCTCACACTTGGGAGGAATATGTTGAGCATTTCGAGTTCTTTGCGGTGTCTCAAGGAATCACAGATGCCAGCAAAAGAAGGGCCACGTTCCTGAGTTGCTGTGGGCGGGAGACCTTCATGTTGGCCAAGGCACTGCTTGCCCCAGCAAAGCTGAGTGAGACAGCACTCACAGACATTTTCGCCCAGCTGACAAGCCACTTGGCACCTACCAAAACCCAGATGGCCTGGCGGATGGAGTTCCAGAAAAGGCAGCAGCAAACCGGAGAATCTGTGGCTGCATTCCTGGCAGGACTCCGTGAGCTTGCTCAGCACTGTGGCTTCCCAAATCTTGAAGACACTCTCTTGAATCAATTTGTTGGGGGTCTCTGCAGCAAAAAAGCCCGAAGGTGCATTGTGGCAAAGGAAGATGTCACCCTTGCCTCCGCCTTGAAAGAGGCCTCTGCCACAGAGAATTATGAGCAGGAAGAGCTCAATGCCAGTGGCAAGACCACAAAGCTGCGGGTAGAGGCTGCCCATGCCATGGAAGAGCCAGAGGCTAGTCCAAGCCAGAGCCCAGTCCGTGGTGTTGAGTTGGTGCATCAGGCGGATGCACGGCCCAAAGATCGCTGAGGCGCTTGCACAGGCTGTGGCGGACACCATAAGCGGAAAAGCTGCCGTTTTCGTGATGCTACGTGCAGGGCTTGCGGTAAGACAGGACACATCGGCTGGGTCTGTCGGTCAGTGGCAGCTGCAACAACGGAATCACCTAGATCAACGCGTTGCAGATCATCCACCACGACTCATCTCCTAGACGACTGCAATTATCTCACAGAGCTCAACGGAGAGATCGTGCAGTTTCCGGCGCAGGGCAAACCATCCATCAGAGTGAAGATCGAAGGTCGACCGTGCGACATGGAGGTGGATTCCGGATCTGGATTCACCATTGTCTCAGACCAGACTGCAAGGGGGCTCTTTCCTGGGGGTAAGTTCCCCTCTCTGGAACCATTCCCAGCAACCTTGCAATCATACACAGCAGGCCGCATCCACATTCTAGGAATGTGTGCTGTGAGGGTACAATTCCGGGAGAAACAGGCGGTGCTTAAATTGTTGATTGCACAGGGGAGTCGCCCCAGTCTTTTGGGTACTGACTGGTTTCCTGCCTTGGGGCTGAGTATATCTGGGTCAGGTATTAGGCCAAGAATTTGCTGAACTCTTCAGTGGAAAGCTGGGTTGTTATAAAGGGCCTCCAATTGACTTTGAGCTGGACCCCAGGGTGGCTCCAATCCGACTCAAGCCAAGGCAAGTGCCTTTTGCGCTGCAACCCAAAATTGAGGCGGAACTGGACAAATTGGTCAAACGGAGTTCTTTCACCTGTGGACTCTTCTAAGTGGGAGACTCCTATCGTCACACCCCTTAAGGCGAATGGGGAAGTGAGGATTTGTGCAGACTACAAATGTACTATTAACAAGGCACTCAGGGGAAATTCATACCCCATTCCAGTCGTCTCACAGCTGTTGGCAAAATTGGCTGGGGGGGAAATTTTCGCCAAACTTGATCCGGCTCAAGCTTACCAACAGCTGCCAGTGACTCCGCAATCTGCAGAAGCACAAACGATGGTAACGCACAAAGGGGCTTTCAGAGTGAACAGGTTACAGTTTGAAATTTGTGTGGCTCCAGGGATTTTTCAAGGGCTAATGGAGCGCCTGTTAAGGGGTCTGCCAGGGGTCTTGCCATTTTTTGATGATGTTCTGATTGCTGGGAAAGACCCCCAGGAACTAGTGGGGCGTATCCGTGCTGTATTACTCAAATTTAAGGAGGTGGGGCTGCAGCTAAAAAAGGAAAAATGCAGTTTTTGGGGTGCCATCTGTGGATTTTTGGGGGGTTTAAAATTGATGCAACGGGCATCCACCCCACTGACTCTAAAATTAAAGCCATTACTGAGGCACCCCGCCCACGGAACAAGACAGAGTTACAGTCATTCCTGCGACTTATTAACTTTTACCATTCATTCCTACCCCAGAAAGCTTCAATAGCGGAACCATTGCATAAACTATTGAAGAAAAAGAGTGTGTGGCGTTGGGCTCAGGCACAGCAAAAGGGTTTTGACACCTTTTCTTTTGACAAAAGAAAATATTTTTTCACCCAGCGCGTTGTAAGTCTATGGAACTCCCTGCCACAGGATGTGGTGATGGCATCTGGCCTGGATGCCTTCAAAAGGGGATTGGACAGATTCCTGGAGGAAAAGTCCATCACAGGTTACAAACCATGATGGAGATGTGGAGTCTCCAGGCTTTAAACCGGGTTACTTCAAGGGCCAGATGCAGGGGAGTGGTATCAGGAGACAGATATCTAGTCTCATGCACTCCCAAACGCACCTGGTGGGGCCGCTGTGAGATACAGGAAGCTGGACTAGATGGGCCTTTGGCCTGATCCAGCATGGCTCTTCTTATGTTCTTATGTTCTTATGTACCTTGCGGGGCATGCTGACTAGCAGGAGCGTCCTTGCTCATTATGACGAGTCGAAACCTCTTGTTCTGGCATGTGATGCTGCTCAGTATGGGCTGGGAGCTTTGCTGAGCGATAGGGAAGCGGATGGGTCAGAAAAGCCCATCTCGTTCTATTCTCGTACGTTGTCGCCAACGGAGCGCAACTACGCACAAATTGACAAGGAAGCCCTGGCAATAGTGGCAGGGATTAAAAAGTTTCATGACTATTTATACGGTCGCCACTTCTTCCTTGAAACTGACCACAAGCCTCTGTTAGGATTGTTCCACCCGAACAAACAGACGCCACAGATTCTCTCCCCCAGAATGCTGCGATGGTCTATATTCCTGAATGGGTTCCAGTACACCCTGACCCATGTTCCAGGGAAAAGGTTGTGCCACGCTGATGCACTAAGTCGCTTGCCCCTTCCTGGTGTGTGTGATGCAGATCCTGCCCCAGCTGAACGAGTGATGATGCTGGAAACACTTCCGGGGCCCCCTGTAACTGCCACTGAAATAGCTGAGAGAACAAGGAAAGATCCCGCTCTCTCCCGTGTGCTCACTTGGGTGGGGAGGGGATGGCCAGGTGGCCCGCATGAGGAAAAATTTAGACCGTACGCAACAAGGCAACATGAGCTATCCCTGCATAAGGGCTGTCTCCTACGGGGAGACAGGGTGATCATCCCAGCACCACTGTGAAACAGGGTTCTGGATACACTGCACTTGGGGCATCCGGGAATGGTCAGGATGAAGTCGCTGGCCAGGTGCTATGTATGGTGGCCTGGGATGGACCAAGATGTTGAACGACGGGTACGGACGTGCAAGGCATGTCAGGAAGTGCGCCCAGAAGTGGCTAGAGCACCAGTCCACTGGTGGGAGCAGACCCGGACTCCCTGGAGCCGGCTGCGCTTAGATTTTGCTGGGCCATTCCAAGGAAATGTTTTTTTGGTTATCGTTGATGTGTATTCTAAATGGTTAGAGATGGCTATGGTTCCCAGCATGTTGTCAGCTGCAGTCATCAAGGTGCTGAGACAGCTGTTCGCAACCCATGGATTGCCCGAGACCATTGTCTCAGACAATGGAGCAGCCTTTGTATCCCAAGAATTCAGGGCATTTCTGGCTGATAATTTCATAAGAGGGGTCACCTCAGCTCCTTTTCATCCCTCATCCAATGGGCAGGCTGAGCGCATGGTGCAGACAGCCAAAGGATCTCTTGCACGCTTGATGGAGGGTGACTGGTCAACGCGCATCACCCGAATGTTGTTCTTGCAGCATGCGACGTGGTGTACTACGACGGGCAAGTCGCCAGCAGAGCTGCTTCTAGGTAGAAGGCTGGTGACGGTGCTGGACTATGTCCACCCAGACAAAATGCCAAACCACAAGGCTAGAGCACCTCCACAGGCAGAGAGCGACTCTACAAGGTATTTTGCTCCTGAAGATTTGGTCTGGGTGAGAAATTATGCCAGAGGTCCCCTGTGGGTGCCAGGGGTGATCACCAGAGCATCTGGGCCAGTCTCTTATTACGTGACCATTGAAGATGGCAGGGTCTGGCATAGGCACGTGGACCAACTGAGGCGCAGAGCGCCCAGTAGAGTTGGTACCGGTATGGGTGAATTGCAGCCTGAGAGTGACACTACCCCCATTAATGATTCACAGCTGCAAGACCAGAGCGGAGATGCCCCAGGAATTCAGGTACCAGTGGCGCCAGCAAATGAATCTGCTCCTGCAAGTCCTCATGGCACCGAGGAACAGATCAGGGACACTGAGTTGTCTGAAACCCCCTCCGGGTCAGACGAAACTATTACAGTAGACTCTCCACCACAGACACTGCCTGCTGAAGCCCCTGCAACACCCGTAGTCAGGAGATCAACTAGAAGTCGCAGGGCCCCACAATATCTAAAGGATTACGTGTGCTGTGCCCACCAGGGGGGAAGGGGTGTTGTGTATTGATCTGTAATTGCTTGTTGAAGTAACTGCCTTCCTGTTCCAAAGGGAACAGGCCTATTGGTTGATTCTAGTTGCTGCATTTGGATCTTCAATCCTATTGGTTCCCGCCCAAAGGCAGCCTTGCGATTGGTTGTAATTGTTCCCTCCAAAATGTATCTTTTCCTAGCCAGTCCTGGCCCCTATAAATATAACCCCCTCTCCCCAGTCCTCAGTCTTGTCTCTCCCTGATTAAAGAGCTGTTCACTAGAAGCTGTCTCCAGCCTGCTTTGTCTCTGAGCTGAAATCACTGCTGAATCACTAACCCCATTCATAAATGGGATCCTCAGCTTTTACTAGAAGTGTTGATTTGTTAAAAATAATTGCTGATACATTTTTGCTTCTGTGCTGAAGAGGGATTTTTAAAAAAATACTGATTCTTTCTTAATTCCTATTTGGAAAGCTACACATTCTCTTTGGTTGCTGCTGTTCCAGGAAACACTTGGTCAACTAATATAAATTCAGAGACAAACATTATAAAAGTATGAACTGGAAGGCCTCCAGTTTGTGTGTTTGCTACATGAACGTCAATACAAAAGAGGTTCCTGATTTTATCTGGAAAATTCCTTTGAAGGTGTTACAGCTTTACTGAGACTAGTGTTTGAAATGGTGATTACAGGTGGGCATGAAACAGAAAACCCATGGTTCGGGTTTGTCTGTTTCGGGCCCACCCTTGGTTCAGTTCAGTTTGGGTTTGTATGAATTTATCGCCTGAACCCGAACCGATCCGAACCGGTTTTGGTCGACTTACTGGGCGGCCGCGGGGGGGGGGGGAACGATCCTGGCCCTCGCCGCAAGGGCCAGCGCCTCAGGTGTTTTTTGCTTTGGTTTTTTGGTTATTTTCCTTCAAGTGCCGGCTGCGCGGCCCCTGGGGCCGGGTTGGTGCTGATTCTCCCCCCCCCTTTATATTAGAGCGCCAATCCGGCCACCCCTGGGGCCAGGTCGGCACTCCTTTTAAATTTTTTTTTTTAAGCGCTGGCCGTGCAGCCCCTGGGACTGGGTCGGTGCTGTTTTTTTATTTGTTTGTTTGTTTGTTTCACATCGCTGACTGCATGGGGCCAAGTCAACACTGTTTTTTTAAAAATTATTATTATTATTTTCTTTATTTTAGAGTGCCGACCCAACTACCCCAGGGACCGGGTCAGCGCTCCTTTTTAAAATTGTATTTGAATTTTTTGGGGGGAGGGTTAGAAGTCCTCAGCTGGGGTCTTTTTGAGGCGCTTGCTTGGGGCCAGCCGCTCTACAGGCCTGCCAGGACCAGGAGGACTGCAGCGATGAGGACAAGGTGTGTGTGGGGTTAACGTTTTTCTTTGATGTGTTGGTTCATTATTTGTTTCATTAGCAAATGAAACAAATAACAAATAACAAAACGAATTAAAAGTTCATTTCGTGTCCATCTCTAATGATGATCAGTGACAGCAAGATAGGGAAGTGCTGTATTGTTTTGTCGCAAGCAGAACACATGTTCAGCCTCTGACTTTGCGCCACTGGATTTAGGCACTGAGATGTGTTCTTATAATTTCTTAGTCACTCAGAGCAGTGAGGGTAGCCCAGTAAATGTTTTGGGATTTGGGGGGAGCCATCACAAAGAACTGAGATTACTCAGAAGGGCTGCTCTGAGTGTGTTTCTAGTTCCATCTAGCTCAGAACCAGTAGAGTGGGCCTTCAGTGAGGGTGGATCTGTGATGAGGCTCACCATGCCAAACTGGGGACTAGCTGTATAGAGAAAATGGTGCTCCTTAATTGCAATCTTGATAAGATTGGATAATTGCAGCAACTTTATTTTTATGAAGTGTCTTTGAGTTTTAGCATCAGGCTAGGAAGTCAATGTTAACATACCTTCCTGAGAAAATGGCTTGTTAATCTGATATGCAGTTTTCATGTAGTTGAGTAAGAGCACAGCTTTGAGTCAATAATTGGTTTGGATTTGATACAAATGTGCTTTTCATGCTCAAGGGAAGGGCAGATGGGACTAAACATGTGTGATTCACAAGCCTCAGACCTCCCCACTTCTTTTTTCAGTTGGGGGGAGCTTGTTTTTGATAAGGACTTGAGACTTGGGCTTGGGCTTGGGCCTCAACTCGAATCTTGCTACCAACCAATGACTTGGACTTGGGACTTGGTCCCAAAAACTTACAAACATGTCTATCAATTTGATTCATCAAATTCCTATCTTGGAACTTGAGTCTAACTAGACTGTAAATCCTATAGTTTTTTTATATGTAACCAAGATGATGCATTCAAATTTTCTTTTTATTCCTCCTCCATCCAAAAGTCTGCAATGCCCAAGGTGATGATGAGTTCTGGAGAACTTAAAAAACTAAATCTTCTAAATGACAATTTAGTGGTCTAATATTGGTATTACTGTACCCAACCCTGATTTTGGATTATACGTAAGGGGAAAAATGGTTTCTATCAGTATTAATTTCTTTTGAAAGATTACTCTGTTTAATAACCCTCAGAATCTATTCCCTGATGTCTTTTTTTATTTTTAAAAACATTCTTACCGCATCTAACAGGACTGAAGGCGACCTACATAATCAAAAAGACACATGAAGAGGATGGTATCCTCCAGCTGCCTGACTATAAATATCTACATAGCTTGTTTTTGTTATCACTAAACTGCTTTACAAATTGGTTAGAAAGTCTTTAAATACAGTGGATGATTAACCTGAGGAAGCTCTTCATTTGCATTTTAATCAGTCCCTGTACCCTGCTAATTAACTGAAGACCTGCTCATCTGCAGCTTCCTTGGAATCCAGCTTGTTGCCATTGTTACTGTTTGATGGCCTATAGCTAAGCCTTCTTCATTCTATACAAATGACACAATCAAACATGTTATGGAATACAATAGGCCACACCTTTATTGGTAACAGCAGCAGTTATCTGGCTAGGCATTGGAGATGGATCCAACCATCCAAACAACATGCCATTCTTCTACTTCCCAGCATGTTCCCGCAAGTGCAGGGTCCATGTTTCGTACTCTGGAACATCGCTTTTCCCAACTGACCATGTCTTCAGGGTGCAGGCCAGTGGGTCACATGTCCTTATTGAGAGTGTCCTGCCATCTCTGTTTTGGTTGCCCATGTAGCTACCAGCCTTCAATTTTCAGGTGGTTCGCATTTGGGTGACAGTGGAAGATGGCAACACGTCCAGACCAGCAGAGGCGGCTTTTGAATCAAAAGAACATGTCATACTTCAATAATATATTTTCACCTAGGAATACTAAATGGTAGATATGAAGGTTCATCAAAAGACCAAAATCACTTTTTGGATTCCTGAAAAGTCATAAGTGCTTATTCTAAGGCTAAATAGGACACGCTAGTAGAAATTGTTGTTCCTTTGTAATGACTCACAGCTCCATTTCCCCAAATTGAAATAAGACTGAAACCCACTGTTAGCAAACATATATTCCTTAGCTTTCCAAAGGTATCCCTTTACTTTTCAAGTACAGTGGACCCTCATATAACAAGCAGTTTGTTTAACAGAAAATCCACTTAAAGGAGATATGGGGAAATCACTTAACAGAATTGCCCATGGGGCCAATCCGTACAACAGAAGAACAGTCACAATTAGGGATTAATCCGTTTTCAATGCATTCCTATGGGAAATTTGTACAAAGGAAAAATTGCTTAACAGAATTTCATTTGGAACAAATTAATTCCTTTATACAAGGTACCACTGTAATTTGTGTAGACCTACGTATCATGCCTGATTATGACAGTGTTAGATCAGCACTAGGACACTAGGGCCTCTATCCCACAACCGCTAAAATCCACTTCTTACTTCAAGATAAACCACCTCTAAAAATTGTGCCCACACGAGCAGCTGGCTTTAAAAAAAAAAAAAAAAAACATGCAATGACACCCCTTTTAGCGAGTTTTCCAACTACCAGCCCTGGAGGTGGGAATAATTTGCCTCAGTTTGGATGTGGCTTTTTAGCCGAAGCAAATGTCAGTGGGGACTCTAAAATCCGCTTACGCTTTGAGTAGTCTGGCTCTGCAGCAGCAGCAGCAGCAAAGGGACAAGGAGGCTCTCTCTCTCTCTCTCGCTCTCTCTCTCTCTCTCTCTTGTTCAATAAAACCAGCAGAGGCAAACAAAACCTGAGACAGAGAGAGAAAAGGACCTGGTTCATTTCTCTGTCCCCCTCCCCTCTTCCCACACCCCTTTCCAGCCACTTTGATGCAGTTTCCGGTCGTGGGGACATATCAAAGGCGGTTAAGAAAACAGTGCTCATGAGGACGCAGAAACCGCCTTTAATTACCACATGACCTTTTATTTTAAGCCGTTTCTTCTCGCTGTGGGATAGGGGCCCTAAGATCACAGAATGGCTAAGCTTCCTTTGGTCTCCATGACAGAGGGCAGGGCAAAAAGTTCAGGCTGAAAAATATTTAAGAAGAAGATTTTTACATGTGAAGTGATTTCAAAGCTAAAGGAGTCGAAATGCAAAAAGTCCACAGACATTTACCTGTAGTAGGAATCTCAGCTCAGTAAGGACTGCTCAGTTGTTATGGAATGCTCACATTATTAGGAGACAGGCAAGTGGGCTGGTAGGGGGAGCTCAGGTTCTGAAGGTGTGACCGACTTCCACTGCCAAGTGGAGGTTTGGATCTGGGACAACTCTCTCCCCTGCTCCCTGCTCACCCCCCAGTATTCATTGGGAAGCACCCTCATCCACACCAAGGTCTCAGTCTAATATTCAAACAATTATACTACATTAACAATGCATTACATGCTCAATAGGCAGCAATGCAATCGCATAAACTGTCAGTTAGAGGAATCATCTCTAGCCACCTGAAGGAAAGACACTCTGAATGTATAGGACGGTGGTGGTAAACATTTGGCACTCCAGATGTTTTGGACCACAGCTCCCACAGTCCTTTGCCACTGGCAATACAGGCTTGGAATTCTGGGAGTTGTGGTCTAAAACATCTGGCGTGCCAAAGGTTCATCACTCCTGGTATAGGCTCTTATAATGGAAAAGCACTGCCTAGATCAGAGCACGTGTTACTAAGAAATTTACATGGAGGAGAACATCAGATGTTAGAAGCAGGAGAACCAGAGTCAAGCTGCAAGTCCCTGTCTGCACTGGGTTGATTCCAATAGCCTGTGCCCTGACGTTCATCCATCATGCCCAATCAGTCCTGTGCTCCAAGTCTGGCCTGATTCTCCACTGCAAAATTAGCAAATGATTTTGGCACTGTGAATACCATCTGGGTGGTCACAGGAGAGACATTTGCATGATTTGATCATGCCTTTTTTTAAAGCTGGGCTTTGTTTTTCTTAATCAGCTACAATATTGTTGTAAAGCTTTCAAACTCAGGTTTTAAAATTGTAATGTGCCTTAGTGCCAAAAGGTTACTCATAAATAAATAAAAAGCCTGGATTATTACTGTTTAAAGAGAAGTAATCTGTTATACTGTCTTGTTGACTGAAACATACTTTGCTTGGAAAAGGCAAATCAGAAATTGCAACTAGCACATGCAGAGGCTTAACATGGTTACCCTCTGGAAACAGCAAAATAAAAGCATAGACTGAACAAAAAACAAAAGCAGTCTTATGGAAAAACATTCAGATGAATGCATCCCTGTTTTTGTAATGTATTTAGCAAGCGGTTAACTGGCCCATTAATGTACTTGTTTAACTAGTTATTTTATATAGTTTTAAACTAGTTATTGTATACGAGTATACATATATAAAAGCAATATAATGAAGTTTTAAATTACACAAAACAATAACCAGTTTAAATTACACAAAACAAATGAAGCAGGGACTCTTTTTAAAGTGTCCATCTGCTGTTGTCAATGATGTCATTTCCTGCTGTGCCAGTGTAGCTACACAACCGAATTTTGGTCAATAGAATTCAATAGAACTAAAAATTTAAGCATAAACAGGATAGAACAATGGATTATGCCTTAAAAGTTACACTGGGTGTTGGGGAGGGCCTATATTATTCAGCAACAGTTTTGAAATGAGAGAATTTTATATTTATTTTTATTTATTTGGACTTTTATACCACCCATCTAGCCTAAGGGCTACTCTGTGTGGTTTACAATATAAAATCTCAAAGTAACAGTAACAACAGAGTTAAATAACAAAAATACAAACAACATAATGAAACCAAATATAGCCGAATAAATCAACAGCTATAAACTAAAATAAAAATAGAAACATTCAGTCTCTCTCAGCTTGACATATAAGGCAGGACAGAAATAAAACAACCTCATATACTGCTTTTAAAAAACAGAAGCATTGCCACATTGTGTTACAAGCTCCTTTTCCTCCCCATAGAAAAGTGACATATAAATATAAATTCAGTTAGTTTCTGCCTCCCCTCCCAAGAAGGGAGCAGGAAAGAGGAAAGGAAAAACAAACTTGTGAATAGGGGTCCATTGGGTCCTCATCCTGCATTCCAATAAGTTTAATGTGAGAGACTGCAGCACATACAGAGAGTGAGCCATTTCGTCCCCAATTGGCTCCGAGGCATGGATGATATTATTGTGGATAAATTGCCTGAGGTTCTTCTCTCCTAAATAAGAGAGAAATGTCTAAAACAAAACAACAACAACAACTTTATTTTT
>JAHTLZ010000198.1:9299542-9337718 GCA_023846285.1 Phrynocephalus versicolor | reverse complement strand
ACTTTCAAAGTGCACTCCTCCCCCTCCTCGCCCACCCCTGCCACTGGTGCTTCCTCCCCCCACCCCTGGCCCCCACCTCTCTTCCATTGTTGTTGTCGCCACCGCGCCAGGCGTTCAGGCAGCGGGAGAGCCAGGCGACTTGTGGAGCTTCTTCCCCCCCAGCCCCCACCGCGGCATGTTATCTGAGGCTGCCCCATAGGGAACAGTCGTTATCAGAGGCAGCCCTATACCCGGAAATTTGCAGTCATTATCCGAAAAATTCGTTGTCCAGGGCAGTAGTTCTGTGTTAGACCATTTGCCCCATTAGGTTAACAATTCCCAACCCTCAATTGTTCTTGGATGAAAGGTCCCAGAAGCAGACACCACTAGGTGTGCTGGCCAAGATTTCTGGGAACCACTGCAATAGTGAACCAAATCAGAGATTCCATTGTGTGATGAACTTTTATGTTACAAGTGGAGGACAGTATGTGTTTTTTGACCAGCACACTTCACACAATTGCCCTGTAGAGTTTTAAAAAGTTTCACTGCGTCAGCCTTTGCCTTGTAGTAGTAGTTCTAAAGGAGAACTTTCTCTTGTTTTCTAGGTTTTGCCCTTGACATTGTGTTTGCTGTTGCTAATGGATTCTCCCCTTCGTATGAGTTCTTTGCATTTTCCCGCTTCTTTGTGGGACTCATGAATGGTGGGATGTCATTGGTGGCCTTTGTGCTCTTGAACGAATGTGTGGGCACAGCTTACTGGGCCTTGGCAGGTATGGTTTCTAATGATCACATCTTTATTTAAAGACTTACATTTTGTAACAAATATATATTTGGATTCAATATGCACTTGAGGGATCCTTCACAGTAGTACATATCCCCATCTATATTTCATGCACTCATAATGTTAACCCTCCAAGAATGTGTTAGGTGCAACCTTGTGTTCTACCATGTGCTCACAGACTCTTGGAGCTGTGGTTAGTTTTGGCTTTCCCACAGTTTGTCCAGGGGATCAAAGAAAAGCTTGCATTCATAAGACGGATATAGAGTACCACCTAACTCCTGTGTGTAATGTTTAAGTCCATATTCTTATTCCCTGCATGCATGTAAATTGTCCTTTGGTTACACAGCTCAGCAGGTTCTCTTGCAGGTGGCTGAGTTCTGATTCTTATGCATTGAAAACATACCACCAACGTCAGTATATGCAGGTTTGACAACATGTCTAACATAGCATGCATATGGGCACCACTTCAAAATTTCAGTCTTGCTTGTAGCTAACAAGCATTAAGATTGGCAGATGTGCTAATTCAGATATTTTGCAGTGAGAGGTCCTCTCTCTCTCACTCTCTCCCACTCGCTTACACACACGCACACACACACACACACACATGTTGAAGTTAGTATTAATTGGGCAGCTTTTGTGAAGACATTGAGGCTAAGGTAGCTTGACTTCGCTTTGTTATTTGCCTTACAGTTAATTTACTGAGATGTTCAAATAAACTTCATGACATATTCATATCCCCTGAAATATCTTCTGATAGGAGGAGAGCAATTTTCTCCTTTACAAAAAAATTAAATGTAACAAACAACAACAACAACAACAACAACAACAACAACAACAATTCTGTCCTTTACAACCTTGAGACGTGCTTGTTGCAAGCTATTCTCTTTCTGTCTGTTCATTGAAGACTTACTGTAATCCAGCTTTCCCCCTTGTGGCATCCTCCAGATGTGCAGGGCTATAGCTCCTGACACCCATCAACAGGACTGCTACACTGTCTTGGGAGGCTGAGAGTGATAGCCCAGCACATGTAAGGACTCCCTGATTGGGGGAGGCTGATGATAGCAAAACCGTTGGGGCTACCAATACTGCCTGACAGAATGTAGAGCAAGTCACCATACTTCAAAATGTTGCATGGATTAAATAATGACTCAAGTGTCCCATGCAACCCCACACTGCTGTCTTTCACTTCCTCGTGTGTATCTCCTCTTCTTGCTGTGTCTTGTATTTTGCACCTCTTTTTTCCTTTTCCTTTGTCCTCTGTCCACTGCCTGCTGTTTTCTTCTCCTCCTGCTCCTTCCTGGCTCTTTCCTTTGCTTCTCATTTCTGTGTTGACTGTCTGCTCCTCCCTCCCTTACACTGCCCCTGCTTCAGCTCCCTCCTGGTCCATCACTTACACCACTCCATCTCCCCTTCTGCCTCCTTCCCCCAGCACACTGAACCAGAAGCCTGCACAGTGGCTTTTGGAAGCACACCACATAAGTCCTGATCCCAGAGGATTTTTATGGCAGCGTACCTGTGCTGCCTGCATGTGGGGATTTCCTCTGGGAGTTTTCCGTTTCTGAATTTCCCCAGGTTCCCCCACCCCTTCTTGCTCTCCTGCAAATGTTTGGATTTGCCCAAGCATGCGGCGTCCTCCCTCTTGTGTGTGGATGGGACTGTCTACTGTTCGTCATGATTGTTATGTTATCCTACGTTGGCTACTGGAGAGAATCAGGGCCCTGGGCGCTAAGAATGCCACACATTTAAACCCAAGTTACAAATGTGTTTTAAGCTTCAAAGGTCACCATCTGCTGAAAGCAAAATCTGCAAAAGAAGAGAAATAATCCCATTATAAATAATCCAGTGTTGCTAAAAGCCACTGCATAAATCCTTTAGGATTAATAATCATATATCTTAGCTAATTTTCTGTGAATCATATACTGTAATCTTACATTCCTAGTAATTCAGTGTTAAAACAGGATTTATTATAACTGAGAAATAAATGTTTAGAATCTGTCTATCAGATCCATATGATGGACATACGATGAAAATCAGTTGGGCATGAAGTTATAATTCTGACTTGCGAATTTGAGTCTCTGTATATTTCATGACGAATTAGTGCTACTTTGTAAGTAGCTTTCACTAATTATTTTGTACAGAAAAGGGTAGGTGTTGTTCTTATTTATCTTTTCTACATTATTAATTTTGTTTGCTTCCATCCTCGATGTTCATTGCCTTTGCATCTTGTCCAGGAAGCTGCCTCCACCCCTCTGCTCTGTTGAAGTATCTATGTTAGCAGACATCAGTAACCTTTTTTCCCTTATCTACCTTATGTTAGGATCAATTGGTGGCCTGTTCTTTGCTGTGGGGATTGCTCAGTATGCTTTGTTAGGATATCTCATTCGCTCCTGGAGAATGCTAGCAGTTGTGGTTAACCTGGAGGGAACACTAGTCTTTCTCCTGTCTCTGTAAGTTAAACACCTTTGAATTGTTCTAGTAATAGTCATGAAAAAAGGTGTGAGAATCACTGAATGTAAATCTTTCTCTTCTTGCACCTCCTATTTAAAGCTACTTACTTGCTCCCCTCTCCCCCATTCCTAGTTTCTTTGTGGTCGGTTGGGTATCACTTTAACTTCTTCTCATAGGATTTCTTCTATGATATATATGTTCTAAATTCCTCCATCTTGAGAGGCCTCCCTTCAAGCCTTTCCAGTGCTACTCTTGATGAGAACTCCCAAGAAGTGAATACAAGATTCAGGAGGTGGCTTTAGCAGTGCGGAGCAAAGAGTGTGTCCAATTGCAAATTCTAGTCCTAGTGAAGAACCTTTTGGCATCCTTGGCCTTGTCCTGCATCACTAATACTTTCTTAGTTGTATCTCTGTTCTTCCTGAATGTGCCATGGAAGTGTTGTCACTTTGCCAATGTCCTACCATTTTAATACCTGTTTGCTTTGTGACTCTTCCTTGCTTTGTGCTCAGTTTTTTTCTGCCAAGCTGTGATCATCCAAGTTAGTTGCTGCTTTCCTCTAGATGTCATAACCTACAGCTTACAGGTACTCAGCAGCTTGAAAGAAATGAGCTGACTGATGCCACTCCTGATAGATGAGGCTGCAGCTGCTTAAAGTTGGTATTAAAGATGTCTGAGAACAAGTTTCAAAGCTTTTTTTCATCTGTCTCTGGAGTGTAAGCTAGTTTCAGTCCAATTTTTCGACCTCTCTGCTTCCATTTTTTAAAAATTAACCTTGCATACATTAATTCTACCCCTTATTGTATAAGAAAATCAGCCAATTCAAATATTGAACTAGCTGCAAAATTCCACCAAGTGATGATGGGGAAGGATCATAGAATTGTAGAATGATAGAGTTGGAAGAGACCTCAAGGGTCATCCGGTCCAAAGCCGCCATCAAAGTTTGGTTGAGTAGCTAGTAGATGTCAACCACAACTGGGTTTTTCCCATTGGGAGCAGCACAGGGAGATCAGCATCAAACAGTCAAAGAAGACAAAGGCTGGTCCTGAATGCGATAAGGTTTAATAACTGTTCACAGGAAGCTGACACATTTGGGGGAATCTTCTTTCACAGTTTGGAAGGACAAAAATAAATAAATAATGGGAGCGAACAAAGATCAAATACCAGCTCCTTCTAGCTGCCTGAATATGTGACGTGCTCAGCTCATTTTCCCCTTTTGAGACTGAAAAAATAGCAAAAACCTGAGGAATGTTTTTCTATAATTCAGAAAAAGTGGGCGTGAGAACGAGCGGCAAGGGCACCAAAGGGAGGTATCCAATGTTAGTCTGCTGCAACAGAAACAGTAAAGGGTCGTGTGGCAGCTTCAGATTGGACAAAATTGGTGTGCCCTGTCCTTTTGGCCTACCTTCATGTGTAGGCTGTATTCCCCAAACGTTTATGCCAAAGAAACTTCTGTTGTCTTTAAAACTCTACAAGACTGCTGGTTGCTTTCCCAAATAATTATGTTCAGTTCCTATAAGGCTAAAGGAAGATTTATTTACAAGGACATAACTCCATTGGTACAGGCTTAGTCAGAAATAGGTGCATTAGTGTTCAGTGGCACGTATGCCCAGGTAAATGTACATAGGAATCAGTGGTTGCTAGTGCCTAGCGTGGTCCATGGGGAAGGCCTAACAAACATAGCCACAGGCAATAGTGAATATTCATATACAGTGATCCCCCGCCTATTGTGGGGGTTAGGGACCTGACCTGACCCGCAGTAATTAAAAATCCATGATATGCAGATGCAGCTGGAATCAGGCCTGGGGGGGGGCTAGCTGGGGGCTCTTGTACTTACCCCCAGCCTGGCCCTACCCCGAACGGGCCTGTGAGAGCCTTCCCAGGCATTCTGGGGGCCCCAAACGCTGCCCTCCCGGCGGCGTGGTGGGGCGGGGGTGGGGGCTCAGATCCCCAATGCTGCCCGACCACGCCACTGCGAGAAGTCTCCCAGTGGCGCGCTCGTGCGGCAGCGGGGGATCAGATCGCCCAACGCCGCCCGACCGCGCCGCTGCGAGAAGGCTCCCAGTGGCACGCTTGGACGGTGGCGGGGGATCAGATCATCCAACGCCGCCTGACCGCGTTGCACTTGGGGGGCAGCAGGGGCTCAGATCCCCCAGCCCCGCCCGACCGCGCTGCTGTGAAAAGTCTCCCAGCGGCGGGGAATCAGATCCCCCAACGCTGCTCGCCCACGCTGCTCCAAGAAGTTTTGGAGCAACCTAAGTGAGCGCCGTGGGGGATCTGATCGCCCCCCACCCCACCCGACCCACATCTGCATATCACAGATTTTCAGTCATTGCGGGTTGGGTTGGTCCCTAACCCCCGCGATAGGTGGGGGGTTACTGTACTGCGGTCCCGCAATATAGCGGGACTATAGTATATGAACCGCGAAAGGGCGGAGGACCACTGTATACCCAGGGGTTCTCATCCTTACCTGTGCATATGCAGCTGTGGGCCTGCATCCACTCCTCTCTACGGCCTCTGTTTCTAGAAAGGAACTAGGCAAGACTGAGCTGGTGGGGGCTTGCTTGAAAGTGGGGTGTTCAGTGCCCTATTTGCCTTAAGAGATGAACTTCCACTTAAGGAGCTTAGCCTAAACAACGCAGATACTGCATAAACAATTAAAAACATTGTCTCAATTTTAAAAGATTTAAATAAGCCAAAGACATTGGGAAATGCCATGAAATAAGGGAAAAGAAGAGGAGTAACCGACTTACTCAGAATGCCGATGTTCTTGGTTAATTTTTTGCTTTAAAGCAAGAAAGCAAAGTGGGCTGCTTATATACCACTTCATAATACTTGAAGCATTGCAGTTTAATTATGCAGGCAGCACACTGTTGCAGAAATATTAATTTGCCAACCAATTTAACATATGTTGTATTAATTATTCGGTCTCCACGTTTTAATATGTCAATGAATGGTGTCAGTATCCAATACTATTTTTCTTATTTTTCCTCCCCCCCCCCCGTTTTTGGGTTATGTTCATACATTCAGAATTTTCCCAGTATTTTATAATATGACGTGTGGTTCAGTTTCTGAAATATATTATATTTGTAGTATAAAACTTGTTTGTAACATGTTATACTTTACTAACAAGATGTTAAATAGAAGAATGCCCCAAGTAGCACCCATGAAATGTCCCTTTATTTTAGATTCATTCCTGAATCACCGCGTTGGCTGTACTCCCAAGGACGGCTGGGTGAAGCAGAAGATGCTCTCTACCTCATTGCAAAAAGGAACCGCAAGCCAAAGTGCATTTTTTCACTTAAGCTTCCAGCTGAACAGAGTTATAAAGATGGTGGTAGCTTCCTGGACTTGTTCCGACATAAGATTCTTCTGGGACGCACTGTCATCATGATGTTCATCTGGTAAGTACACTATTTGTGCATCTGATTTTGTTCTGCTGGTATCTTGCACCCTAAATACAAAATAGGGATGTTGTGTTATTGATGGCTGTGATGATGTTGTTCTCCATTTATTAGGAGTCCCTTCTATCGTAAACTTGAATCTTGATCAGTAAGATTTTACTGCTCACCTTGAAGTTTGCATTTTAAAAAGTGTGATAATTCCCTTTATTTTAATCTAGGAATCTAACACAGTATAGTGTTGCATTATTATTCAGAAAACACTTATTTTTAAACCAGTGTTTTTTTCATAGCGAATGCTGATATGTACAAGTAGAAAGAGCCTCGTGGCGCAGTGGTTAAACACCTGTGCTGCAGCTAAAACTGTGCTTACGACCTGGGGTTCAATTCCCGGTAGCTGGCTCATGGTTGACTCAGCCTTCCATCCTTCCGAGGTCGGTAAAATGAGTACCCAGCTTGCTGGGGGGGGGGGCAATGTGTAGCCTGCATAATTAAACTTTAAACCGCCCAGAGACTACTTAATGTGGTATGGAGTGGTATATAAGCAGAACACTTTATGAACACACACCTAGGATCTGCAGGATCATGAATTATGATCATGCGTTATGAGTAAGTAAGACTAGTGTAACACTAATAATTTCTACAGGACAGTATCTATAACTTGATGGTAGAGCTTGCTTCTTCCACAGTATCCTTGAACTTGTATTCTGGATGGAGGAGGGATTTTTCTTTTCTTATGACAGTTAGGGCCATTTTTGATCAAATCTTAATATTCCAGATGGGCACATAGTTTCATTGTCTACACATGGTTTTCTCTGTGTAGCCAGTGATGCCACTGTTGAATCTAAGTTCTTTGAAGAATTCCGGCAGTTATTTTTCTAACAGAACATCTAAAATGTCCAGCCCTCATTTTGCCACTAGAGACATTTAGGGCTCTTGTAAATTCTGTAAAGAATTGGATCAAGAGTGTTTGAAAATTACTAGAACAAGTAGATGCATAAGGCAAGGCGTGCAAATAATGAGTAGAAACATAATGCATTCCAAAGGCTTATATTTAGCTAGATCTGTCTGGTTTTAGTTTTAATAGCCACTTTTTATGTGAATATTTTTACAACCCTGGGAAGGAAATGTGACCCCTGTCATGTATAGCACCATACCTGTCCAGGTTAAGGTAGAATTCCCCCCCCCCCGAAGGGAAACCAGCCCTCAAAGGGTGCGGTCAGAAATAATGGAGTCTGCAGACGTGGTATCTGGTGCGAAAGATAGAGACAGTTCCTCCGTGTGCACCCCCACGGCAATCATTTTATTGAGTACAAAGTAGGTCAGGTCCATACGTGTGCATGAGGCCACATTCAACTGCTATCATTGGCTTAGCCAGAGATAAGTAAAACAATAGAACTGTTTATGCCTAGAACATGCGCAGAGTAAACCATGACATAAGCATCTTAGCATGGCAAGCCTTGCTGATAATGGTAGCTGCCCGTTAACTCCTGTTCACCCACAACCCCCGACACACACACACGAGTTTAATGGACGAAATAAGACTCTGGATGCCAGTAGCCTGTTCAATATTTATGCATACATTAAGTGTCAACTATGAAAGTGTTGGGGCGATCCAATTAAATGCAGTCACATGTATAGTTGCATACGTCTGGCACCTCATCAGATCATCACAACAGCTTCCACATATGGAGTGCCACCAATATCTAAATGTTGAACAGGATCCTGGCCAGAGTCTCTGTGGCCTGGACAATATCATTGGATTATGTACTTGTCTGGAGAGCAGCTTTCCCCAAAGAAATGGAGTGCACTGGGCTATCATTGTTCATTTTCAGGTTTGCTACTTTGTTCCTATTTAAACGATGAGTGGTCCCTGTATGAGCAGTGTGCCTGATACCAAAAAGGACTCTGTGTGAAAATAGATTGAGATAACTCTTCAGGCCAGAATCCTGTGGAACACCAGGGAGATGCAGTCTTTTGATAGTGTAGACCCATCCAGTCCTTATTGGGCAAGCAGAGATTAGACAAAAACATGTTCAATAGGATAGTAAATTGTACCAGAGGAAGCCCATTAAATCAGTGGAGATTTAGTGACTCACCTCGTCTCAGAGTTCCATTGAGTCAAATGGGTGTATTCGAACTGTGATTTACAGTGCTAAAGTATGTTGCAGTTCAAGTAGGCCCATTTGAATCAATGAAACCTACAGAGGAGTTGACTGACCACCTCTCCATTAATTCAATGGGCCTACTTTAGTGCAGTTTTCCATATTAAACAACAGGGTTTGGGCCATTATAGAGGAAACTTGGTTAACCTAATGGCCATTCCACTTATGCAAAGAAATACGTAAGAGGTGTTTCCTTTAGGCAAGCACCTGCAATACACTATTGCCCTGACAAAACAACTGGGTAGAAAGTCACAGATGGCATATGCCACAGTTGAATTGTTCCCTTAGAAATATCTTCCAGTCATGTGGTACAGAACTAGTGGAGCTCCATCATTGGGTTGGCATCATGTTATTGTTTGCTTCAAAAGTTAAGGTTGTTCCAAAGGCAAGAAAGCAGATCAATGCATATTTCATTTTACTTTTCTTCCTTTTAACTACTCCAGGTTTGTGTGCAGCTTGGTTTATTATGGACTTACTCTCAACGTAGGTGACCTGGGCGGCAGTGTCTATGCTAACCTGGCTCTTTCTGGACTAATAGAGATTCCTGCATACCCTCTCTGTATATACTTGATTAGCCAGAAATGGTGAGTGTTGGATCCTAATAAAACTCTTCATACACCCTGACAACATCTTCGTAAGATTATCGTTGCTTAATTCCGGAAATGCTGCTGACCACAAACCTGATCTTTTGTAATAGCTAATAGCTGAAAATTTTTTTGTGTGCACATTGCTGCCAATCAACACATCAATGATGCAAATTAAAACTCTGCAATTTTAGAGTCTCCATTTTGGGCACCAAGTTAAGCCTATACATTTATATATTGTGAACCAAGTAAGTAACTTGACTCTACCAAGTAACTAAGAGAGTAAGTCTGTAAAGCAAGTAACATAGACTTTAGAAGGGTAGGTGTGTTTCTTGCAGCTTTGTGGCATTCTAAATATGAGAACCATTCAGATTTCTCTTCTTTGTGGCCTTTGTGAATGCACACAAATAGGTCTTGTGCGCACACACAAAGGTTCTTGGAAGCATCCCGCGCTACCTCACAGGCCCGCCAGGACTGCACCTTCTGTATATATTATCCACCCTTGGTAAAGACATCCCAAGTTCCTTTTTTTGCCACTCTTGAGGTTCTTTCTCTTGACAGTTGCTACTGTCCACTACTCCTTTGGATTCTGTTACCTTTGTTCCCTTTTTCACAACCATCCCTTCATTCCTGTAAAAAAGAAGACTAGAGAGACTGTTGTTAAACTTCCCAAGACTATGTCTGCCACTCCTCCGTCCTGCCATTGGGCCCTTTCAAGAAGTGTGATTCCCGTTCTAACAAAATCCCCCTCACTGACGGCCACTTTTTTGACATCAAATTCAGTCTTACCAGGACTGCAAAATCATGATCAAACCAGCATTCACTATGTTTCTGGTGCCTTCAGTCCTATCTTTGGGAGCAATCTCTCTGGCCCCTGAGCATGGTTCTACTGCAGGAAACCAGTCTGTCCCCAGCCTAGACATCAAGACCATTTATTAATCCCAGGTATAAATCAGCCTCTAAATCTAAACCCTTGGCATCATCATCATTGGCCACAATTTCCAAATCAACCCTGACACTGAACCTGAGCTTGAACGCCACCTCAACAGCAAAGGAAAGGAAGAAGCCCTGTTCCTCCTCTGTTGACGTCAATCCACATCAACCTCTTCTGACTTGAGACACCTTTCTCTCAAGGCCTCATTCCTTACCTGAAAGGGACAGGCTTCCCTCCCGGAAGCACCTCAGAAGGCTGTCTGCCTTGATTCTCCCTCTAAGGATGGCCCAGCGGTGCCTCTATTACCTGGCCATGTGCAATCTCCGGTATTCAGTCACTCTCCCGACTGGGGGAATGCCTCTGCTGAGGTCCCTGCTTCCATGCCCTCTGAGCGTACAAGCTCTGTCAAACTGGGCTGATTGCCAGCCAACCAGCCCTTGGACTCTGGTTCCATAGGCTCTGAAATTTCACCTGGTTGGATCAAATTGGGAGTAATTAGGCCAGTCAGAGAAGCAAAAAGAAAAAAACCAGAAAGACACTCACAGGGTACTCTACTTTGATGTCTGTGTTGAACCTTGCACTATTGGGTTTAAAATATTAAGATAAAAAAGACGTAATGTGATTACAAGCAGCGAGAGAGAAACTAAGGAGGATCCTGAATTGGAGCCTGTGGAAAAGAAGAAGGTGTTCTTTAACATGGAAAGGAGTCTTCTTTACCTTTCCTGAGGCAATGGGATCGATCACGTGTGTTCTGTTATGAGAATGATTTCTGTAGTCATTCAGCATCTTGTACCCTGGCGGTCACACAGCCGTACTATTTGGGGTGGGGGGCTGGGGGTGAAGCACCACTAATTTCAATTCCAGGGAAGAGAAAGGGGGAGGGGGGAGGGGGGAGAGGACACAGACTGAGACTGGGAAATTTCTCTCCTTGTTTCCAGAAGAAACAAACTGTCAGTATTGTTTTTGAATAAACTTGCTTGCTGTACTGATGGATGGAAGGACAAAGGAGGAGGTGAAATTTCCAGGTGGAGTGAAGGAAGAGCAAAAGTGCATAAGTGACTTTTTGAAGAAGGGACTGAAAAGAATCCTCATTTTATTCCCTTCCCTGTGGTTTCCTCAGGAAGCTGCTATGCTGACTGGCAAGATTGTGGCTTTCTCCTGATTGATAGAAGTCAATACAGTATTTTAGAACAGAATCATTACAAATCAAGAATACTGTACAGCCAAGAATACAGGTGGAAACAACTGAGATCAAGTTTAGATGCATGTTATTGTCCTCCTGAATATAGGCCTAGGTTTCTTAAGTCATTCCCAAATGTAATACCTATGCTATTATCTACTGCCACTGTTATTTCTCATCACAAGGGTCAGAGGCTCAAATATTCCCTATGTTAACACATGTGGTTCCTCTGCTATCTTATCTCACTTTTATATATTCTCCTCTCCCAACCCTCGCCTGGAGTTTTTAACTGAATCCTCACTCTCTTCCCCTCTTTGTTCAGCCCAGTATCTATTTTCTGTTTCCTATCAGAATGTTTACCATTGGACCCAAGGCCAAAAATGACTGCATGTGAGATGTAACTGCATAGCCAAGGCTCTTACAACCAATGAGTATTCAGAACATTTTAAATTCACTATTTCATTTTGGTCCCATATGTCTGACAAAGTGAATTTCTCCACGAAAGCTCACATTAAAATATCATAGTTAGTCTTTAGGACGCCACATGTTTTGTCTTAAGTTGATATTTAAAATTCACAAACAAATTTACTTGCTCCATTCAAGCTTCTTTATCTGTGCTAATAACACCAACTCCCTTTTGTTGCACATACGTGTCAATACTAAATATGCCTTTGAAAACACAAGTGCAAATATTCCTTCTTTGCCTCATCCAAACCATGCAGCATTTTACATTTGCTCTCCATGGCTTACTACTCAGTTCCTTTCATCCAGTAAAGCAGAGCTGGGGAAACTTCCAGATGTTCTTGAATACCACATTCCAGGCAACACTACCCATGCAAATTGTTGGGCTTGCTAAAATGAACGGTTGCTTTATGATTTTGTGTCACTTCTTTTGTGTGTGTGTGTGTGTGTGTGTGTGTGTGTGTGTGTGTGTGTGTGTGTTCTGTCATACAGCAGTGCCTCATATCTCATGGTCCAAAGCACTGTGGGATCAAGTACTGTAACTCATGTGTGTTGCGGGACATGATCTCCTGTGAAGCAGGACAATGTATTACAACATATCATAATCACATGATATGAAAAAATGATATGGTATTACATGATGTGGTGTATGGTACGGTTTTGCATGTGCGCAAATATAAATAACTATAAATGGATTATTAGAGATCCTATTAATATTCAGAAATATTATAACTAATGATACCACATTTTCCCATCTTCACTGGTCTAATAGTAGGAATGAGATGTGACTTATGCCTAGTATAAAGTCAAATTTAATGAAGTCTTAATCATGCTTAAAACTTCATCAGCTCTCTGACTGCTAGCACAGAGGATAATTAGTGTCATTCTGAAAAAAATGTTAAAAATTGGTTTTGATAGCAGATATTCACCTGACATCAACTGCAGAATATATTAGACATTTTGAACTCTTTTTTTCCTTAACAATTTTTTCCAATGCGGGTTTATAAAGCATGCTTGAATGCAGAGGTAAAATTAGTCTTAAACTCATTTTAGGAATATTCCTGCCCTGCAAATCCTCTGTGCATAGGAATCTGGATTTGTAAAAGGCTGTTGTAAGTAACAGACACTGTCATCGTTTGGGTTACGGGGAGGAGGGGTTTGTTTGTTTTGGTCTTTTTTTCTGATCCTAAAGTAGGCAGGAGATGTCATGTGAATAAAGAACAGTACATTTGCTGTCCTGAAGATCTGGGTACAACCTTCTACAAGCCCGTTGCATTCTACTCACATGCTCTGTTCACTGTTTCCTTTCTTTCTGGTTTGCTAGGTTTGGCCGTAAACGGACACTTGCCATGTTTTTGTCTCTAGGAGGTCTGGCTTCCCTTATTGTTATGTTTCTTCCAGGGAAAAAAGGTAAATTTATTTTACTTTTTATTGTGGAGCCTTCTATATGAGACAAATTATCACTGGAGTTCTGTAAAAACTGAAAGAGTTGGGATCTTCAGCTGTCTGCAGGCAGGAGTTGCCAGTGGCAATTAGATCTTTAAGCAAAAGAAGTATTTCTGTGGATCTGGTGTATTTGGAATATCTTTTTTAAAAAACGAAACTGTGCCTCTAAAAATCCTCATTATTCCTCTTTCCAAACCTAAGGTAGATGATTTCATAACTGGAGCTACTATTCCAAACCTGCCTCTCAGTAGAAACACAGAAAACCAATTTTTCTTTTTCAGTTGCAGATTGGCACACAGTTAATCATGCTTAATACACATGGACTTAATTTACACTTAATTGTTCCTACTTGTCTTCTTTATTAAATTTTAAACTCCAGCTTATATTAACAGAAAATTGTGCTGCAGATGGAAATGGAAATATTTCAGTTCATCTTTGGTCTGAGTTTCTCCATTCCACTCCATTTTTAAAAGGAGAAACAGAAGAACAGAAGAAGAGCCATGCTGGATCAGGCCAAAGGCCCATCTAGTCCAGCTTCCTGTATCTCACAGTGGCCCCACCAGATGCGTCTGGGAGCGGACAAGACTAGATATCTGTCTCCTGATACCACTCCTCTGCACCTGGCCCTTGAAGTACCCTGGTTTTAAGCCTGGAGATGATATATCTATCTCCATCATGGTTTGTAACCTGTGATGGAGTTCTCCTCCAGGAATCTGTCCAATCCCCTTTTGAAGGCATCCAGGCTAGATGCCATCACCACAACTTGTGGCAGGGAGTTCCGCAGACTAACTGCATGCTGGGTAAAAAAAAAATTGTTTTGTCTTTTCTCACTCTCCCAGCCCTCAATCTGAATGGATGTCCCCTAGTTCTGGTCTTTTGTGAGAGGGAGAAGAGGAAAAGCTCATCACAGGTTACAAGCCATGATAGAGATTTGTAATCCCCATGCCTGAAACCAGGGTACTTCAAGGGCCAGACGCAGGGGAATAGTATCAGGAGACAGATATCTAGTCTTGTGCGCTCCCGGACACATTTGGTGGGGCCACTGTGAGATACAGGAAGCTGGAATAGATGGGCCTTTGGCCTGATCCAGCAGGGCTCTTCTTATGTTCTTATGTTTCTCCTTTTAAAAATGGAGTGGAATGGAGAAAAAACAACAAGCAACCACAAGGGCATGGCAAATTTTGCTAAAAGCCTCTAATGATAAAGACACTAGTCTCTTCTGGCGAACAATAACAGGCTTAATGAATAATGGTTGGTCAGATCCAAAGTGTGTTATAGGGCCCAAAGAATGGATGCAGCACTATAAGGCATTGTTCTCAGACTCCACTTTTCAGGACACCCAAACAACAGTAGCAACAGAAGAGCTCCCTAAGTGGCCACCAGTCTCAGTAAATGAGGTTGAAAGTCTTATCCAGCAACTTAAAAACAACAAAGCCCCTGGAATTGACTTTTTGCCCCCAGAACTTATAAAATCCAACATCACCTGGTGGACCCCCCTGCTGGCAGTTTTATTTACATTTATTGATCAAACAGGATTGTTACCCATGGGTTGGAACACTTCTGTAATAATTCCTATACACAAAAAAGGAGCTAAAACTGACCCTGCCAATTATCGACCAATCAGCCTATTATGTGTAATAAGTAAGCTATATGCTAAACACCTCTGCAACAAGCTAACTGATTGGATTCAAGATGAAAATATTATGGCAGTAGAGCAAGCAGGATTCAGTCAGGGGCGATCCACTATAGACCATTGTTTTGTACTAGATCATCTCATTGATAAATATGCAAAAAAGAAAAGGGGCAGGCTGTATGCAGCATTTATTGACCTCAAAGCAGCATTCGATTCCATACCTCAAGCACGATTATGGGAAAAATTCGCCTCCACAACCATAGATAAAAGACTGCTTTTTCTAATCAAATGCCTTTACAGTAATACCTGGCTGAGGGTACGCTGCACCGTGGATGGACATCTAACAGAACCAATGCTATCTAAAAAAGGGGTAAAACAAGGGTGTGTTTTAGCTCCAATCCTGTTTAATTTATATCTGAATGATATTGTTAAGCATTTATCATCTCCAACACTCCATGCTCCTAAAATAGCAACTAAACCCATTTCAGCCCTACTATACACAGACGATGCAGTACTTCTATCTCAAACTAAAGTGGGTCTGAAAAGACAACTAAGGGCATTCTCCAACTACTGTCAAAAGGAACATTTAGAGGTGAATTACAGTAAGACCAAAATAATGGTATTCTCAAAACACTTCAGACTCTCTAAGTGGTCCCTGGACGGGCAACCAATTGAACAGGTCAGAGTCTTTAAATACCTAGGCATGTTTTTTCAGTCATCAGGAACCTGGACAGCTCAGCAAGAACATGTGGTAGAAAAAGCCTCACAAACTATAAAAATCCTGAAACAGTTTTTTTACACCAAAGGTCACAATTTCATACCAGCAGCACTGGAAGTGTACAGAGCCAAGCCACTAGCGCAGATGCTGTATGGGATTCCAATATGGGCCAATAGAAATCTAAAATCATTAGAAATTGCACAGTCTAAATATCTTAGACAAATATTTGCTGTCCCTAGCTGTGTCCCAAATGCCACATTAAGGTTGGAAAGTGGCCTTCTCTCCGTGCATACACAGGCTTGGCTCAGGACACTAAATTACTGGTTAAGACTGAATCGAGCTCCCTCTGGTTTGCTTCCTTTTGTCATGAAGGATTCTCATGAGAGTAGATGGATGAAAGATATCAAATCCAAAGTATACTCTCTGGGACTGTCGCCCGATCTTCTAGTGACCACTGGGTATAGTAGGGCGAGATGTTTATTAGAGCAGTGTATACACGACATTGAATATCAAAATAATCTGTCTGTCACCAATAAATTATGCCCCTGGTATGACAACTCAGCGATAAGTCATCCAAAAACAATGGCACAATATCTAAACGTGCTAACAGTTCCAAAGTACAGAAGGGCCTTTTCATGTGCTCGATTTAATGTCATGCCTTCAGCTATGCTAGAGGGTCGCTTTAAAGGAACACCTCTACAAAATCGCACATGTCCATGTGGTGAAGGTGTTGAAACACTTGCCCATGTGTTACTGTTATGTTCCTTTTATAGAGAGGTGTGGCAAGAATTACTTTTTCCCATGTTAATAAAGAAGCCAGGTCGTTCATCTGATTTTTATATATCATTACTCCTCGGAGACCGAGACAATCAGGTGACACTGCTGACAGCTAAATTTTTAGCAGCAGCAATTAAAATGAGGCCAACCATGATTTTAAACTAATAATCATTTACAGATAATTTGTCCAGATTTTGCACAGGAATGTTGCATGTATATGTATTTACTTTTATGATTTGGTATGCCAATTTTATATCTATTTAAATGTTGTCCTTTTTTGCTAAGGCCATGGCTAATGCAAATAATTAAATAAATGAATGAATGTTCTTATGTTCTTGTGAGATGGACAGGTAATTCTTGTCCAAATCCAAGGTAGGATGTTGTTTTCTCTTGCTGCAGAGCATTAATAGTGATGTTTTCCACACACCCCTTCCAACAGATACAGGAGTGCTTGCAGTTGTGAACAGTCATTCATTGTCTCTACTAGGAAAACTGACTATCAGTTCAGCATTCAATATTGTTTATATCTACACGTCAGAACTTTATCCTACAGTGATAAGGTATGATATGCTGAGTTGCTTCCCATGACTTCTGTGTTACCTGTGTATCCACCTATTCCGCTTCTGGGGAGTCCACATTCACATAGAAAGCACAAGGCCTCCTTTTTAGGGTCTCTGTCAAGGCTGAGTCAATTACTCCAAATCTAAAATAATGGTCTTTGCGAGAAAATGGACTGCCCACAAATGGCTTTGCAAGCGTAATGTTATAGAGCAGGTAAAGTCATTTAAGTACCTGGGTGTTCACTACAACTACAGGTACACCTGGTTCTCCCATCGCAAGTATGTCCTAAATTCAAGCAAGATCTCTGCTAGCGCAATTTCACGATTCTTTTATAGCTATAGCAATCGGTATGTACCAGCTTCCCTGACAATATTTAAGGCCAAAACCCTATCTCAAATCTTATATGCATCACCAATTTGGTATAAAGCTATAGATTGCACAGTGGAGAGTATTCAAGCCTCTTTTTTGAGGAGAATCCTAGGCCTCCCTAAATGTGTCCCATACACCGTTCTTTGCTTAGAGACTGGCATGATAAGGCTGAAGACCTTGGCCAGATTAAGAGCTATTAAATTCTGGCTTGGAATCCTCTACAACCCAGTTCATACCCATTTATTATATCAACTTTTGATAGATCCTGACCTCCCAGTCGAGATCTCCGATGTTCTTCCCACTCTTAAAGTAGCAGGATTGGACATTGAGCAGCTTGGCATGTTAAGTCAATCTGAAGCATATAGGACTATTAAAGACAGGCTATTGAACATCGAATGGCAAGAACAGTGCAGTGAAGCCAATACCATCAGCTCCCCACTTCAATTTAACAATCCAGTCCTACCTGGGAAGCCTGCTTTTTTTCTGACTTACCTAACATGTCCCGAAGCGCGCAGAGCCTATTCACTTGCCAGATGTAATTCCTTCCCCTCTGCACTATTGTTGGGCAGGTTCAATGGAATCCCTTACTCCCAGAGGATCTGTCCATGTCAAACTAATGCCATTGAAACGCTTGAACACATCTTCTTTCATTGCCCAACCCACGATGTACTTCGTAAGAAATATCTATCCTCGATCCCCGATAGAATGCAAGGGTGGGAAGACTTGGTTAAGCTTAGGTTTCTTCTCTCTACGCAAGTCACCTCTTATTTGGATGAGGTGGCCTCCTTTGCCTCTGAGATTATAGGAGCACGAGGATCTGGACTTCCCTATTCCCCATCTCATTGGCTTGAGTAGCTATATATTAGAATCACCGGTTCCATGTTTGATTACCCTCCTTGCTGTACCTCATTTTCTCTTGTTGTGTTGTTTTATTTTATTTTAATGCCAATAAAGGTTGATTTGAATTTGAATTTGAAGCAGTTTCAAAAGCAGGCTCCTTTGTGCACATGTGCAAGCTACCCTAGGAGTGGAGGTGTAGGAATAGACTAGAGATAGGAATAATAGTGGATAAAAGAAAAATGCAAAAGTATTCTTTCCACGGGCATTACTTGGATTTCACTGCTGATAACTGAGCTTTAGTCTCCATAGATGTACTTCTTGACTATGACGAGCTGGCTGGTGGGTGTTCAAGTTTCTGCTCTTCCCTGAATATAAATGTGAGATGTGAAAACCCTACCTTAGTTAAAAATCTCGCTCCCATAGGGAATAGGCAGAGCATTTGAATATACATTCTGCTGCCTGCCACAGGTGCCTGGTGCTTCCCTTGATTCAGATGAGGATATGCAAGGTAGATTATCCCAATCGTTCTCTTTCCCAGCATTATCGAACACTGGACACCTCACCCAACGCCTGCTTAGCAAGCTAACAGGAGCTGAGAAATGCTAGGGGGAAAAAGACCACATGGGGAGAGCCATCTTGTCATGACCCCCATGGGGTTTGGACTTGTTGGGAAGAGGCTAAGCTTGAACCTTATCCTTTCTCTTCCCAGCATTCTGGAAGGGTAAAGAGAGGTGATGTTATGAAGATGGCACTGCAGCCATCCCTTGGGGTCTCCAACCCTTGCAGCCTCATTCTCCGGCTTCTTCTGTTCAAGCCTTCAGTCATGGTATGGCTGACAAGTAGTGTCTCTCTCTATCCCACCCCTTACTTTTCTCCAGAAGTCAAAATAACCAGTGGCTAACCTGCTGATAAAGTCTCAAAGAAGGCAAGGCTGTTGAATGAGATAGTATCTCAGAGACAGAGAGATAGACAGTAGACAGAGACCCAAGTGATTGGCAACTTACAAGCCATTCCAGTTGTCTCCAGCTACATTCTGAAAAACTGAAGCAGAGTCTACTCTGAAACCAAGTTATGGAGTGGGAAGTGGTTCACCTCAATATCACTGTTCTGTCTCACTTTCTCACAGGAATGTTGGAATGGGAGCCTGCTCTATGTTCTCCCGGGTTGGAGGGATCATTGCTCCTTTCGTCCCATCTCTGGTTTGTTTGTTTGTTTCTCAGTTCCTTGGCTCTCAATCCAGATGCAATTTTTCTAAACATAGTTAGTACATTATGTTGAGAGTCATATTTTTTGCAAGCCAAAATTGTTGCTATATTTTAAAGAGCTTTTCGTAGATGTATTGTTTTACTTAATGGAATTTGGGAAAGGGGGATGAATTGGTTGTTGCCTTCTAGCATTGAGTAGTCTAAAGAATTGCCAGGTATGAAATCAAACAGGTCCAGAGGAGGGCAACCAGGATGGTTAAAGGTCTGGAAGAAATGCCTTATGAGGAACGGCTGAGGGAAGCTGAGAATGTTTAGCCTTACAAAAAGAAGGCTGGGGGGGATATGAAAGCCATGTTTAAATATTTGAAAGGATGTCATATTGAAGAGGGGGCAAGTTTGTTTTCCATGGCTTCAGGGTCTAGGACTCGGGGCAATGGCCTCGAACTACAGGGAAAAAGATTCAGTTTAAACATTAGGAAGAACTTCATGATGGTTAGAGCGGTTCAGCAGTGGAATATGCTGCCATGGAGGGCAGTGGAGTCTCCTTATTTGGAGGTTTTTTACCATTTTCAGGAGTAGAGATGCTAAAATGGTGTTTTGTTTTGTTTTTTCCTTCTTTTTCGTTTCATTTGAAAGGAATGTTTTTTTTTTAAAATATCTTTTTTTCATTGTTTTAAAAACCCTGTGGCATCCCTTCCCCAATGGGCAAGATTGGGGGGAGGGAAGTGCTGGGGCTTCAGACCTTATTTCTGCAACCGAAGCAAGAGGCGATGGCCACATCCATCGGTGGCAATAAAGTTTAACACCCCCCCCCCCCAAAATCAGGTGCATTGGTGGGAAATGGTGCAGGATTTAAAAACTTTTTCTTTTTCTTTTTGCCACGGAAGCAAGAGGCGATGGCTGTGGCCGCCGCCTGCTTCAGTGGCTGAAAAAAAGTTTTAAGACCCTGTGTCTTTCCCCCCAAAGCACCCGATTGCGGGGGGGGGGGGAGGCACAGGGTTTTTAAAATGTCTTTGACCCACTAAGGCAATTTTACCAAAGTAAGGCTTGACATAGCTTGCTTAGCATGTAATGAGTCTATCTCATATATTAGTTTCACCTTTTGAGTTGACTTACTGAAATAAATGAACATTTGCACAATATTCTAATTTTTTGAGTTTCACCTGTATATCCAACTTTGATAGTAAAGGATAGCTGGAAAAGAGTTGTGTGTGCAATAAAATTCAGCCATTTTCATGTTAATCTCAGTTTGTGCTTAAGCTGTTTTGTTTGTTCATCTGTTTGTTTGCTGTATTTATTATTATTATTTTTATTTTAGAAATACTTCCACTGGTATCTGCCACATATTGTGTTTGGAGTGGCAGGTTTATCCTCTGGTCTTCTGAGTCTACTACTGCCAGAAACCCTCAATAGCCCATTGCTGGAGACACTAGCTGACCTGCAAGTTTGCTCGTACCGGAAGCTGGGAAAGGAAGCAATGTCCTTGCAAGCACTGGAAGGTTCCCGTGTATGGGCATTTTCTAATCTAGAGACAGAGAGCATTTTCCGCAGGGGCCCCAGAATTACCCAAGGCCTGTTTCCCTTTTTAATTTGGAAGCAGAGCAGTGACCACCCCTTCATTCCTCCCTGCTCTCTGGAAGGAAAAGGATTTTTGGTTGGGGAAAGATACCAGTGGTCCTTCAACAACAGGACACACGTTTGAAGACACAAACTGTCACAGGAAGGAGGGTCGTTGTTCCCAGAGGTACCTATTGTCCCAGCAGGGTTTGGGCATCTCCTGTGTATCTTATCAGAGCCACCCAGTTGGCTGAGATACAAAGGATCTGGTCCTTTTTTGTAGCAGAAATTGTGTGTCCAGCACGATCTGCACCCCAACACTTTCCTTAGCAACCATGGACTTGGGGCCTTTTCACACGACCCCTAAGATCTGCTGGCCACTTAAATTCGGACCAGAGATCTTGGGGGTTTGTTGCTCTTCCTGCGTCCCCACCCCTCCGCACTTCCTTGCTCCTGTCTACGTGAGGGGAGGGAGAAAAAAAGAGAGGAAAAAATGCAGGCTCACCTCCGTCTGCCGGTCCAAGCCGCCCCGAGCCCCGTCGTCGTCCTGATTCCTTCTCTTAAAGGGGCGGGAGGCAAAAAAAACCCCAACAAACAGAAGCGAGGAGAGCCCGGCACTCTAGGTTACATCCGGATCTGGGATTTTTCACCCTCCAAGAGCAGGTACCTGAAAAGTGCGCTGGGACGCGCTTAGGTGGGCGTGGTCGCACTTAATTTTCTGTAAACTCCGGAGCTGGTGGGGAAACAATTTTAAGCTCCGGAGCTGGGAGCCATTTGTGGCGGAGTTTAGGGGTCGTGTACAAATACCCTTGGTGATTGTGCTCAGATATCCATGCCTGGAACAGACAAAGCAGATGTGAGCAGCAACAAGGTTAGCTGCCACCCTATGGTCATGGTCATGGCCATAGAGGTGGTGGTGGTGGTGCTGATGGTGGTCGTAGGATGCTGCCACTGGATAGCTTTAGTGCTTAGTTTCCGAATTTAGACCCACCCAGTAAGGTTCAAGAACGCAGAAGAGAGGATTCAAGAGGGACAGAAATTAAATTGTGTGAAATCTAGTCCTTTACCTGCTGTTTTGCACATTCTAAAACCTGATCACTTCTTATTCTTGTACAAAATGAGGATAACCCAAGCATGTTATAAAACATGTGTTCCAAATACAACTGAAATCAGAAATACAAATTTGGTGCAAACTGCCCAGATTGTTTAGTTTCTCGTGTCTGTATTAACAGTATTTTACCGCTCCATAGAATATTAAAAGCTCCATGTTTACTATTATTTCTATGAACATTACCACAGCCTTGTAAATTAGATCTTAATTTTATCCCCCTATCACAAATGGAGTGCTGAGGCTGCGATACTGTGGCTTGCAGTGTCAAATTCTGTTATACTACCAGTTGGAGTACATTTAATTCCCCTTTTGTTGTGCAATGAAAGACCAGTAACTTAGGAGTCACAATAAAACAGCAAGTTCCCAAACACCACCCCAACCATTAACCAGCACAGGTAATCACTCAGATACTGGTTTATATTTTAAAAAAAAGGAAAAATGAATTTACTCACTGCTACTTGTAGGCTTGTTAGAACAAAACACTCAGAGGTGTTAATAGAAAGAATGAAGAAAAATAAAAAAGAATTGCAAACAAAATTGGTCCCTGTCAACCCACATGGCTGGGGGGTGGGGGTGGCGGCGGCAAAGATGCCCTGAGACAATGGACATCCCAATGGGGAGAGAACAACTCTCTAAACAAAGGTGAATAAACCAGACGCAGGGGAAGAGGCATCTTTGCCTGCCAAGAGAAAAGGCCAGTTAATTGGTTAGGAAAAAAGGAGGAGCAGGAAAGCTACCTAGCTCATGTCAGTTTGGGAAGGGCTTGCTTCCTCTCAGGCCATCATGCATTCTCTTGCATGCTAAACATTCCCCACAAGCCTCAGGCCACACTGACCTTCTGCTGTCCACCCATACATCTGTGGAAAGTTTTGCAGTGCTGGGATTAATGGTATTAATCAATTTTATACATAAGTTTGGGAAAGATCAGTCAGTCCATCAGCAGTATCTTATTTGCCTTTCAGACCGGTCAAGATTCAACAGGGAGTGGAAGTGAAGACGAAGAATTCTATGATGCTGATGAAGAGACTCAAATGATCAAGTGAAGCCTTCGAGAACACATAGAACTCTTTTGTTAAATGTTACATGACTTTTGAATGATCCAGTTGGCCTTACCTGTACAAGCTCAAAGAGCAGACGCAATTAGAGAGAAACATGCACCTGTGTTTAAAAAAAAAAGCAAGACCTGTTTCAAAACTGTTGCAGCACGACATCAGCCAATTAAATGATGACGGTTGGCAGAAGACTGCCCCTGGTGTGGGGGTTGGGGGCAAGTAAACACTTAGTGTATCCTACAGTATGTCCACATCTTTCTGCTTGTGTTACAATTTTTCCCTTTCAGATTTAGTTTATATTGGTTACTTATGAGAGGACTATTTTTAAATTTTATTTTGTTCTGGTAAAACTTGAGGAACATTATTACTTGTTTGATAAAAACACACATTGTGCAATACTGCAGTGTGATCTTTGTCATTTGAATGCAATTCCTGTGGATTTTGCATGGTGTGAAATTTTAATATTTGAGTGACACAGTGTCAATGGACGAGGCACTCCTTTTAGATGAAGTAAGAGTGTAGAGAATAAAAACAGAGGCAACAGATAGATGTGACATAACATAAGATAACTGACTCCCAAGTAATGGAGCATCCATAACTTGAATTTTAAACTTTTGTTTTAACATTTTGTCTTATAGTAGTATTTTTTGACATGAGCTTAGTTTCTTTTGAATTTTCAGTGGGTGAAAAGATGGAGATGGTGCAAGAGGTAAGAGTTCCTGAATGTGAGTTCATCCACATTGGTCTACCCTAGATATCAATGCAAGCAAAAGGTTTATAGAGGGGATTGAGCTATGCCTGTACTGCAGGTAAAACTGTGCTCACGACCTGGGTTCAATCCCCAGTAACAGGCTCAAGGTTCACTCAGCCTTCCAGCCTTCCGAGGTCGGTAAAATGAGTACCCAGCTTGCTGGGGGGGGCAATGTGTAGCCTGCACACTGTAATTAAAATTGTAAACCGCCCAGAGACCACTTGTAGTGGTATGGGGCGGTATATAAGCAGAACACACTTTGCTATGCACAGTGTATCAATTGAAAGGTTTCCAACTGCTCTCATGAGTGATTGTTGTACCCATTTTTACCAAGGTCAGGTTATATAGAATCTATTGGAAATCGTTGTTCCCTGGCAAATACTTTCTACTTCTAAACAAATACAAAATACGTAATAATTGCCTTTTTTATCCTTTGTGGTCTCTCCGAATGACAGAGGTGAGTTTTGCACATGCACAGAGAGCACTGTCCAGAATGTTCTAGAGCTCAGTAGCTTTCCACTGGAGCTCTGCCCACTCCAGAATATATATCCATGTATCTAAACAATTTACCTCAGTTCTTTTTCATCTGCCATTGAGAACATTCAAAAGAACATTTGTTGAGACCTTTTCTGTTCTGAGCAGTAGCTTTCTTTTACTATCTTCACCTTCAAACACTTACTTGAATGGTTACCATAAACCTAGAAAATTTTCCTTTCATACAAGAGGAGAAACAAGGATATCTGTAAATCAGAAAAAGGCTCATGATTTCAGGGGAAGAAGAAAAGAAGCAACACAAGTTGAAATCCGTGGCTCAGCTTCCTACACTACTTTACTAGTTGGGTAATTGTACCAGGTCAATATTATTAAATGTACAATACTTAAATACTTTATGGGGGGAAATTACTTTGCACTACATCACTGAGAAAATTCCAGTCACAGTGGCCAGAATACTATGGAAATACAGTACTCTTTGTTCTTGGCTTTCACAAAGGACTCAAACCAATAGTCTTACCGTGTAGCTATCAGTCAGAGAGAAGCTAGTTAGTCTAGGACAGTGATGGCAAACCTTTTAGAGACTGAGTGCCCAAACTGCAATACAAAACCCACTTATTTTTCACAGTGTGGCAATTTAACCTGAATACAGTGGTACGCCAGGTTACAAATGCTTTGGGTGCTACCCTTTGGGAAAGCGAGGACTGAAGAGCAGGCTTTTGAATTTCCTGCAGCCACAGCACCCTCGCTGCTGCCATGGGGAATTCAAATCTTGCTCTTCGATCCTTGCATTCCTGAAGGGCAGCACCCCTGCTCTTTGATCCTCACTTTCCCAAAGGGTACTACCCTTTGAGAAACCGAGGATCAAAGAGAAGGTTTTTGAATTTTCCGTGGCAGCATCTCTGGGGCTTCACAAAGGCCATGATGAAGAAGAACTGCTTACCTGTAAATGTGGTTCTTCGAGTGGACCTTTGTGAAGCCACAAAGAACATGCCCGCCTCCCCTCAAGTCATCACACCGTGTTTGCTCCTTTCCTTACACGCGGGCGGCTTCGAGGGAACTGAGGGATTTGGGTGGGAAGCCTCACGCACATGCTCAGTGTGAATGGAAGGAGACTAACCAACTATGGGAGCTCGAGGCTCACGAGTGCTTGCTGAGAAACCCATCTGTGCGTCTTCACAAAGGTCCACTTGAAGAACCACATTTACAGGTAAGTAACCGGTTCATTTACAGTCTACGCTTACCACATATGGGTCCTCACTATTACACAGTAGAGCTATCAAACGGAGTTTGATCAACTTCCACCATGAACATATGTTTGGAGCCACTTTCACAACTCTGTCTAGTGGAGATCAATAGTCTCCTCAGCAAAGGAGACATTGGGATTGCTCCTGATCATGTCTAGTTCATAAATTACTACTGGTACTTCACAGTACTGAGGAAAGAGAGAGGCCTCCCACCTATGCTGGGCCTTTGAGGTGTCAACAAAAGTTGCCAAAAGTCTGACCATTCGCCATGTTAACTGGGGCTTTTGTGAGGTAAAGTCCAGCTCCATTTTATCTGACGTGTTTGGGAAATACTGTACCATGACTGTGAAATAATGTGATCCCAAAGGTATTTGCATGACCGATTGTTTAAAAAAACCACAGTTGGCTTAATGGGTAGTTACAGAGGGCTCCATTTGGTGGAAACTGCAACCATGTGGGTGAAAGTTTGAGATCACTGGAAACATTGTATGAAACGGGGAAGCTTTTTGCATATCTCTGCTTCCAGGTCTGAAAGACCAAAATAATGGAAAAATGGAAAATAGTCAAGAGCAGGAGCATAGGAAAGGCTTGGAAAGCTGAGGTCAGGTCAGGAAAGAAATCTATAGTCAATACAGCTGGCAGGTTACTTAGAGTACCTGCTACTCAAGCTGCTTAGCATTTGTAGCCTCTGCAAAATGCAGTTTTATGGTAAAAGAATACATCAGCTAGGAGTATTGCTGAGTTGTGCCCTTTCCAATTGTTTTATGCGAAAAAGCTGGGTACCAGCCACTAGGGTTCAGATGTACTGAAAATGAAACAAAACAAAATAAAAGCAAGAACTTTGTTTGCCTTTAAAACAAGCCAAACATCAAAGGGAAATAGTTTTTCTCCCTTAAGTTTTCACTTTGTGAAAATGGCTTCTCCTGGCTATTTATATCTCCAGCGACAGAAATGAAAAGCATCAATAACTTCCATACCTCCCATCAGATCCTATATGAATCAAGGCAAGAGGTCAAGCCAAATAAAATCTCAGCGTGGATCAAGAATGAGCAAGGAGAGAGAGAGAGAGAGAGAGAGAGAGAGAGAGAGAGAAATCAGTTTTTTTTAAAAGCATGGGTGCCTAATTGTCATCCTCTTCCACTATAATCAACAAGTATTTGTCCACTTCACTGAAACTGTAGTGACCTCTATTTTACACTAGAGGGCACCTGAAAAGCTGACACAAACACCCTCATCTCATTGACTGGCTGATGATGGTTCAATAAATGCTAGTTTGTCCTCTGATAGATTAGCAAAACAGCTTATGTAACCCAGTGGGGTGCTGTAAAATAAAAAAAAAAGTTTGTGGATAAATTATGGAATGTGTGTATAGGCTGGGGAATGACAAAGGTATAAGGGAGTGGAATGTAGATGGAATGGATGTGAGTAAGGATATAACAACTATTTGCAGTTATTCTCTTATTCAAAGAAAAATATTGTCTCACCACAATAGGACACCCCACTGAAAAAGCTATCAACCTCTATGTTTGCTTGCTTGCTTGTGCCTGTGGAATAGCATCAGTGCAATTAGTAGAAATCATGTATTTTGAACAAAAAATGTATTTAATGTATTTTGTGTATATATGCATTTTGGATTAAAAGGTTTTATATTTTTTGTAACATACATGGCCTATTCCTTCTAGTTCTATTCCTAATATCCACACCCACCAACATAATACCAACAAATACATAGATGTCAGTGGTGAATTGCCATTATTCAGAAGGCATTTCCTATGACATGCTAATCATGTCCTAGGCTAAGTTCTTGTTGCAATTCACCTATTTTCTTCCAGAAAGCATTATGCTGTTGTATTTTTTCCAGGTTGGTAATTTGTTTTTACAAGGCAGAATCATAGATGCTGTAAGTGTCGACCATGCCCTTGAGTTGGATCAGAACTGTGATCACCATTGTGTCTATGCTGGGACATAACACTCATTGGTGTAACTAGGGAGGGGCAGAAGAGTACATTTGCCCCAGGGCATGCAGCAATCTTGGCATGCCTGGAGGGGGAGCAGGAGGAGGAAGCCATGCACCATGCCATCAGCACTGCAGTCCTCCTTTCGTCCCGCTAAGGCTTGGTGATCCTTAGTCATGGAAAAGCAGTACCTCCGTCGATTGCTGCCTCTCCTCCTTCCCCCCACCCCTGCTAAGGCTTGGCGATTGTTAGCCCGGGGAAAGGAGGAGAGGACGCGTGCAATGCAGGTACTGCTAAGTCCCATGGCCTGCTTCCCTCTCCTCCTTTCCCCAGGCTAACAATCGCCAAGCCTTAGCCAGGGGAAAGGAGGAGGGGGAAGCGTGCTATGGATGTGATGCTTGGGGGGGGGAATCACCTGCTTGGTGCTATCTGCAAGCTGCGCAATTTGCACAGGAGAGCCTTAACTGGAAAAGGAGACCCACAAAGAGGGCATGAGAAGGAGAGATCCTTCTTCCCCTCCCCCACTGTTCCCCCAGGATCTGCCCCCCTTGCTGAGTAGGTGAGACACAGTTGGGAGGAGGAGAGGGTGCAAAAATTGACTTTGTCCCTGGGTGCTCCAAACTCTAGCTATGCCAGTGATAACACCAGAACCATTTTGGAAGTGATTATTATTCAGAACAAAGATCTTGCTTCTTTGCATTTCTGCATTTCAATTCTGTGCCTTAGCCAGTACCAGTGTTCTCAAAGGTTAGTTGAAAGACCAGAACAGTAACTAGTGTTTGGACTGTTGTCTTGACCAACACTGAAATGGAGATATATTGCTTGCAGGTGTGTGTGTGTGTGTGTGTGTGTGTGTGTGTGTGTGTGTGTGTGTGTGTGTGTGTGTGTGCTGTGCTATCAAATTGGAAACAACGTATAGGAAGTTCCCCTCCCCCATTGAGCTTCCATGGCTGAGGGGGAATTCGAACCCTGTTCTCCAGAGTCCTAGGGATCCTGGGGTTTCCACTGGATAATTATGGACAGTCTTTGTGTTGGTGGGGGTGGGGCTGGGCCAACCAGGTAAGGTAGATTCCTGCTTCCTACATATGTGATCAATATAGTTTAATTCTGTGTGCCATATACAATAGCACTCTGGATTATACCTGTAAAGAAAAAAATTTCAATTGTTTTTGTCCAAGAATTTGTTTTTAAGTACGTATGCTTAGGGCTGTAGTCTGAGTGTTTCAGATGTATACAGTACCTGCATTGGGCAAGAGTTAAAAGTTGTAAATGGCCTTTGATTTATACGCTTTGTATAAAGTGTGGCTCACTTGCTTCTCCTCTCTCCTCTCACAATCAAAACTTCTCACTAAAATAAAAGCACCCACGGTACTGCCTATGTTGTTTCATGCTGATCTATCACAGCTCACAATGCCAGCCAAGGGGTAATTTATTTTATAACAAGACATTTATTCCCATTCCTGCAAGGAACAACAAGATGGAGATCAGTTCTGTTTGGAGTGGTTTTATCCCACAGGATTGGAGAAGCTGTTTGTGTGAATCAATGCTTTCCCCAAGATATGTCACAAATAGCCAGTAGAAGCTGAACAATAGGGGATAGGGATGGAAGAGAGACTGAAAAAAACTAGAAGGACTTCTAAAAATAGAACTAGGAATTTGCTGGTACTCTTCAGTATACAGTATAACTTTATTGATTTGATTTCCCCCTTATCTTTCTTATCTTTCATATAAGACCAAGGCAACTAAGTTTTTAAAAAATTCAAAACACATAATGCCAAAAAACTGGCAATGCATTATAGTATTTAAAATTATCACATAGAGAATCACAGAATTAGCATAAGTTAGAGCTATCAGTGGCTAAACATCTGTATAACTCGCCCATCTTCTGATCTACTGTGCAATCCTGTTGATACTGTCTGCCTGACTATTGAATTAGGTCTTGTTTTTCTAAAAATTTGTCAGGTCATAACACTCAAATATGATGAACAATGTTTCGTTTGAGGGATCTGGTGAGCTATACAGGCCTTGGCTTGTTGGTGAAAGTTCTCTTAGTCAAATATCAGTTAATAATGGAGAAGTATCCTTAAACTATTAGCTTTACACTATTTACAAAAATACAATTGGGATTCAATCACTCTAACTTTGAATGCATTGTAATGGGTACTTTTAACATTCAACAGTGCTGGGCAAGTTTACTCTATTATAAATGTGAATAATTTATGGAATAGCTCTCTTTGGCTATACTTCCAGAGACAAGACATAATATATAAGCCTATAGAACAGTGATGGCGAACCTTTTAGAGACCGAGTGCCCAAACTGCAATTAAAAACCCAGTATTTTTTTTTTTTGCAAAGTGCCAATACAGTAATTTAACATGTATACAGGTGGCTATGAAGGGGCGATGTCGGGTGCCCACAGAAAGGGCTCCGAGTGCCACCTTTGGCACCCGTGCCATAGGTTCACCATCACTGCTATAGAATATGGTGACATGAAGAGTCTGAACTGAAGACATTGGCCTTTGCTACTGAAGACTGTCTTTGAAATGCCTGGAAGTGTAGCATGTGGTCAAGAAGAGAAGTCCTGTCATGCGACCCACCTTGTAAGTTCATGACTCTGCAAGACCGTCTATAGGTCAAGCAGCTCTATTTCTGTTGGGAATAATCAATAATATAATGAAATAAAAATTGTTATGGACACATCCTCGGCTTCGACAATTGCATGACTACAGTCAAATAATATGTGGACAGTAGACTGACATGCCAGCATTAGGAAAGCCAAAGAGAGCAGGTAAATGAGGAGGAGAATAGGGAAACTTGATTCTTCTGCCATTAAAATAAAAAACCAAACCATTAAATATGTATACTTACTTACAAAAAAGTAAAGGAATACATGGCTCAGGCGAAAGCAAACACATTTTTCTTTTGGTGTTCACTAGAGATGGGCATGAAAAGGAAATATAGTATTTTGTTTTGTTTTGTTTTTTTGTTTCGTTTCAGTCTTCATTTCATTTTGTTTATAACAGATGTTTTAAAAAGATTTTTTATCACAAAATGAAATGATTTGTAAGGCTATAAATAATGGGGAGCTTTCCTTTTTAAAAATTTAACAGGGAGCCCACTGCCCTAAATCAAAGACTCTTCTTAATCCTTTCAAACAAAGTACCCTCTGTAAACAAGCAGGAAACCTAAGGGCTAGCTGCTCCACAGAGAGATCGAAGAGATAAGCTCAACAGCTGATCAGCGGGAGGAAGGAAAATATTTTAAAAAAAACTTTCCACAATTCTACTTAATTGGGAAAGGAAAACAAAACCATCAGTTTAAATCAACTTGAAATACAAATTAAACAATGGAAAGTTGTATTGGAATCTATAAAAGATGTTTCCTTGGATTTGAAAGTGAGACTAATCCAACAAAAAATAATATTCAGAATATATTGGACCCCACAACGACTGTTTAGAAAGAAATTGATAAATTCAGACAGATGCTGGAGATGCAATAGTATAAATGCTTCCTTAATACATATGCTTTGGAAATGTCCAGTAATATACTTATTGTGGATGGAAGTTCTTGCCTATATTAATAAAGGTTTGGGGAAATCTTTGTTATTTGAGGATATTCATGTTATCTTAAATTATATCCCCACTGTAAAGGTCAACGAAACTGGATTTTGAGCTCTCATGGTGGCAAAAAGACTTATATTAAAGGCCTGGAAGGATAACCATCGTCCACCCTTCACACAATGGTCAGAAGATCTGCGACAACTAGCCTCATTTGAAAGCAACTACAAGAGGATATCTATATTGATATATGGAAGCCCTTTATTGACTCATTGTAAATATATAAGGCAATTTATAATGGATGTATTATATGATCTTATGATGTATTGACCTTTGCTTTTTGTCTGCTTGTTTTTGTGTCTTTAAATGTTTTTCTTTAATGTAGTTTATGTTGTAGTATTATGTTAAATTTTCAAAATGTCAAAAATAAAAAGTATTTTAAAAAATAAAAAAAATCAACTTGCAGACACAGCCAGTGAAGGGATGAGCTCAGCTTCTGGCCAGCTGTGCCAGGCAGATCAAGATCAGCCATCTCAGCAGCTGAGGCATGGGAAGAAAGGAAAATAAATCAGTCAGTTTACAAATAAACCTCTTGTTCTCAAGACAGCTGGATCAAGAGGCTAGGACGAATCATTTCATTTCTGAAACAAAAAGGTGTTTCGTTTCATTTCTTGACAACACGCTGTTTGCTATTTTGTTTTGTTTCATAAGGTTTTGTAAGCTTACAAAATGACAAAACAGCATGTTGTTTTTCATAAGGTGCCCGTCCCTAGTCTTCACCCATCCATTGTCAACAATAAAGAGGAAGCTAATGCCAAACCAAGTTTTTTGTATGCCTTTGGACAACTCAGTGAAGCACTGGGGATGAGGGGAGCAATTCATATACAGTAATACCTTGGTTAAAGAGTAACTTGGTTTAAGAGTGTTTTGGAAAAATTTCTTCTAAACTTTGCCTTTATCAACAAGTAATGTCTTGATATAGAAGCAATTGAGCTATGAGGCAATGGTGGCTCTCTCTCCTCCCTCTCACACCCGGTGGATTGTTGGTGATTATCTGGAATGTTCCATCTCAGGCAGCCTCCAAAGCAGAGTGAGGAGAGAGAATAGAAGTCTCCCTTGCACCAACTAGAAATGTGCAAGTTTGGGTTTTATTTTTAGTTTTATTTTTATTTATATTTTTATTTAATTTGTTTTCAACATTCTTATTTTTTCAAACCATTTCTAGTCATGGGGCAGCTAGTCAAGCATGTATAAGGCTACAAATTGCACTTTATTATTGTCAAATTAAAAATACAGAGTAAAATCCAGTTGTTAGTCCCAAGCAGAGCAGATTCCACAGCCAGGTACACAAACAATGGTGTGGATGTGAACTTCTAGCAAACGTCTTTTGTGAGGTTTGGCATTTTGTGTGTACAGTATGTGGTCTATGGCGGTGGTCCCCAACCCCTGGGCCATGGACCGGTGCCGGTCCGTGGACTGGTCGGCACCGGGCCGCCTGGGGAGGCCGGGGAGGCTCCTCCCCTTTTCCTCCGCTGCCCTCCTCCTCCTCCTCTTCTCTCCCGCGGGCGGCCAGTGGAGGAGGAAGGCTGGAGGAGCGCAGGAGGAGCCACCCGCCGCCCGAGGGACAGAGAGCGCGGTCATGCGGCTGCTGCCCCGGGCACCTCCGCCGCCTTCCCCTTCGCCCTGGCCTCCTCCTCGTCCCCGTTGTCATGCTCCCTGGTGGCCTTTGCGTGCCCGGTTCTTAGAGCAGGACGGTGGGGGGTTGGGTTGGGAGGAGGCGAGGAGGGGCGAGCGGGCCAAACGGGGTTCGGGGGTTCGGAGAAAGGAGAGCCCACCCTCCCCCTTCCCCCTTCTTGGCTGGGCTTCGGGTCCTCCGGCGCCTCCTTCCCTCTTGCGAGAGACCCGGGACGATACTTGGCGAAGTGGGTGTTGGGGGGGAAGGAAAGGAGCCGCGGGCCGGGAGGGGAGGGGGAGAGGGAGGGGGCACCTCATAAGAGGGGAGGGGGCGGCGGAGCGGCCGAAAGCAGCCGGGCAGGCAGAGCATCTTCCACACACTCGCGTGCACGCACGCCCCCTCCCCTCCAGACCCCCGTTCCACCTCCCGGGGGGCGCCTCCTCCTCCTCAGCCCTCTTCAGCCCCGCTGAAGGAAGGGGGTGCACGCGCGGGCGGGCGGAGGTTTCGCCGACTCTGCCTTCTCGCCTCGCCCGGCCCGGTGGCGCTTGACAGGTGGCGGATGGAGGGAAAACGGAGGGGGCGGCGGCGGCGACTGGCGCTGGTGGTGCTGGTGGTGCGCGCCAGGGCATCCTCCTCCTCCTCCTCTTCCTCCTCCTCAGCGCCGGCCGCCCTTTCTCCTGAGGGGGAGGCAGAAGCAAGTGGGCGGGCGGGCGTGTGTGTGTGTGTGTGTGTGGAGCTTCTGAGGCACGTGCGGGGGGTGCGGGGGTGGGACTGCACCGCGGTGGGCGAAGGCTTGGCCGCGTCCAGGCGGAGGAGGTGGAGGAGGAGGATGTGCCTGGCCGGCTAATGGTCCCCTTTGGCTCCCTCACTCTCTCCCCCCCGCTCACGCCTCCCCCCCCACCCCTCCCTCGACCCGCCTCCTCCTCCTCCTACCTCCCCTCGGCCGGGCTCTTCTCCGCCCACCGCCTCCTGCCCGCCGCCTTCTTCTCCTTTGCCTTCCCTCTCTCGCGTCCTCCAGCGGCGCCCAGCCCCGACGACTTGCGAGCCCGCGGCCGGAGAGGGCGGCCCGAGTCCCCCTCCTCCCTCCCTCCCTCCCCCCCACACCCTCCCCTGCCCCCCCACCCGACCCCCGCACCCCCCATCTCCCCCCTCCCCACCCCCAGCCCCGGAAAAATCATCAAGTATTTTCCGGTCCGTGGGGACAAAAAGGTTGGGGAGCACTGGTCTATGGGACCCCAGAATGAATCATCTGAGTTTCCATTATTTCTTATGAAGAAATTTGTTTGATATGAGAGTGTTTTTGTTTACAAACATGTTTTTGTAATGCATTATGCTCGTAAACCAGTGTATTGCTGTATGTTTAGTATAATGGGGTTGCTGCTCTGCTTGGGCTGGGTCTGCTAAAGGGGAAGAGCTGCACCACATTTGTACTTTATTTAAGAGACTAGCTCTAATAGGACTGCTATGGGAATTTCCTGAGGTGATTTAATGTACAGTAGAACCTTGACTTAGGTCATTAATCCGTTCCAGTGGTCTAGACTTAAGTCAAACATGACTTAAGTCAAACAAACGTTTCCCATAGAAAGTAATGGGAAAGCAGATTAATCCATTCTAGATGATGAAAAAGACCCCTGAAAACAGCAATTTAACATAAATTTGACTGGGATAGGAGATTCCTTCTGGGGATGTAAATGAAATGTCTCTTCAAAGAGAGGAGGAGGCAGTGGAATTATAGCCCACAAGTTATATGCCTCCACTTTTTAATGTTCATAGCAACAATGTGTAACATTTAAGTTTTACTGTTTTTTAACCTGACGTTCCAAGTTCTGAACAACTCTATGCTTACCATTAGAGTCGCACAACTGTACAGCTCCCCAACTAAAATGCTTCCATTGTGGACCAGACTTCTGCAGCCAGATTTTTTACAAGACTGAGCCGACTGTCTAACCAGCGAGGCCAGCCCCGAGCTCCCGGCCCTTCTTCTTCTTCAGTGGCAGCGTTGGCCTCAGTGAGGCCGAGGGCCAGCTCCAGGTGCTCTGAGCTGGCCTCGTCGAAGCCACCGCTGCCAGAGGAGGGGAAGAAGGCAGGAGCAGTTTGGAAGCGGCAGCCGCGATGCTGGGTTGTGGCTGCCGCCCAATTCCGGTGCCTTGCGCCGGGGCTCCGAGATGTAAGTCAAAGCCTGCGATGTAAGTCAAACAGGCCCCTTCTTGCTGCAAGTCAAATATGATGTAAGTCAAGCAGTATGTAAGTCAAGGTTTCACTGTATGTCTTTGCAGATACTGTTCCATGACCGAGTTAACTGTTTCTTGCTCACCAATAGAGATGGGCACGACTCAGAAAAAAATTTTCGTTTTCGTTTTCGGCTGGGGTCCATTTCGTTTCGTTTCCGTTTTCGTGAGCTAATTTCAAAATTTTTTCGTTTTCGTTTCGTTACGTAACGAAAACGAAAACCGAAAACAAAAATGAAAAATTTTTCGTTTCTCCCCATTTAGCTCCATTATGTGTTTTTCCAGTAACGAAGAACGAAAATTGGCTCAAAATTAGTCGTTTCGTTTCCGTTTTCGGTCCATTTTTGAACCGTTTTTCGTTTTCGTTTCGTTACGTAACGAAAACGAAAAAACGAAAACGAAAATACCGCTAAGTCGTGCCCATCTCTACTCACCAATGTGTTTGGCTGAGTCCATAAGAATTGAGCCGTGTGCAAAACCTTTTCCTTATAAGGCAGTTACACCAGTTAACTGCCAAACTGCTGATTGGTGGATTCCATTTGGGGGGGAAGTCATAAAAAGCCTGTGCCTACTGTACGAGTTTTACTTCCTTGCAATTGGTGATTCGTATTTACGCAAATAAACTGTTTGTTCACTCACTGTAGGCTTGTTTTTGGTGCCTAGTGCCATCCTTACCAAAGAAGTGATCTTCAGGTATTTTTAAACCTTGGCTTTCTTTATCCCATGTCCATTGGTGAACCAACTGGAACAACATCTGCATTCACAGGTGGTCAAGCAGGGACCACCTGAGCCCACCTCACGGGCACAGTTGAGTTCATCTTCTATGTGACCATCACGTGATCTGTGACAGTCACTGCTGTGAAAAGGAGGTCTTCTCGAAGACAGTTGAGTGACCTGTTATCTATCTTTGTTTAAGTCTAAATCATTTTGCCATCTTGTGTGTGTGTGTGTGTGTGTATGGACCAAGGCAAGGCATCCATCCAGCAGTCAAGGCCTTAAGACCACCAGCTCTGGGTTTTTAATGCCAGGTAGAATTGATGGGCAATTGGCATTGGTAAAAGGCACCTCTTTCTTAGGCAAGAAAACAAGTAAGCTTTCCAATAACCTATACTGAGAACCTGTTTAATAGGCAGGTCATTGATACATCTGGACTCAGTTCACAGACATAAATTCTGTGGCTAGGTTGCAGGTGTAGGGATACAAAATTAGTTAGGCAATCAAGTCAGCCAGTCAGGAATACTTAGAACTATTGACTCAACAAACTAAATCTCTGTGTTAGAAATACTTGAGAATATCTGGAGTTGAATAACTTGGTCCCCTCAACCCAAAACCTCTCCAAATTTGGAGGGCTTAAAGGGAAGAGTCCAAGGAAGCTACCCACCACATTTGGTGTCTGTAACACCCAGGGCAGCCATTTTATAGCATAACAAATCATTTTTATTTTGGTTCATTTTGTTTTGGAATTTCTTTCGAAAAAATGTTAATAACTGTGATGGGTCCATGTCTTTGACAACTCAATCTGCACATGAAACTTGTGAAAACACTCTTCATCTTCTGCTGCCACCATTCATTTACTTATGTTCTTATTTCTATTCAGAAGAAGCGGGACTGACACAGTTGGTAACGTTTCCAAATATAAATGATGTTTATTGAAGTGAATAAAAATACATAAATAAATAATATGCACTTTAAAGTTTTCTTACTATATATATTCAATCAGTCCCTAACTTCCTTAATCAGTTCCTGACCAGTCCCTATCTCGGACAAACACGTTGCCCTGTTGCCAACTACTCTCTCTACTCTCGGGATGTTCCTTGCTCTCCCGTTTGTTGTCTCTAGCTCTCTCTCTTCAGTTCATTTCAACTGTCACTCTTTTTATAGGGCTCAACTCCGCCCACATTCTGGGATTGGCTGCCTATTAACATAGTCATGTATTTAACTGGAGGGGTTCCATAACAATAACAAAATTAAATGAAACAAAAAATGAAACGAAATGAAACGAAATGCTGTGCCCATCTATGCCCATCTCTACTGTGAACTGCTTGAACTTTGCTGGAATATCTTTGTCTCACTAAGCGTGAAAGAAGAAGAGTCTGTGTTAAATGTTGAAGGACATTGCTAAGGAGGGTGCATGGAGAATGGTACAGGGATGGCTCTAATAACAGTTACAGTTTGCCTAAAGAATGTTGTTGATTGGTGAAGGAGGTACATTTCATTTCATGTTTTCTGTACTTAAACTGTACCTTGCCTTTGTTGGGCCAGGTTCTCTCTTTATTAATTTCAATGCAGAAGGTCGCCCCTTCCTTTATTTCAGCTGCAAAAAAATGAATGATGATTGGATCTCTGATTGTCTCAGAGTTATTGGCTAAGTTATTCTGAAAAAAAGAAAAGTTTGTCAACATTGTCACTTCCTCTTTCTGAGTAACTCAGGTACATTTGTTGCATTTAATTCAGAAATGGTCCACCCAAGATTTCTTGGAGACATCAAAAATCAAGAGGCTGTGGTGCAGCCCACCAAACACTGGGGGTTGGTTGGGAAACAAGGGTTCCCTTTCCTCAGAGGTTGCCTGTTCTGTTATAAAACACATTCAGAATATCCAAAATTTTGGGTTTCTTTAGGGTACCCATAAGCAGATACCATTCATATTTCTTTGGCTTGTTCATCAACTACTTCTTCCCAAAAATTATATGAATTGAAACATTCTTAGAAGTGCTACAGGTCAATAAATTATGAGATCTTTCATGGCCATGCCATTGGCTCAAAAATAATGTTACATTTATTAGTTCAGGAGTGTAAGGCTTTTGGCTCTCCATGTGTCTTGGAGTTATAATACCTGTAATTCTCTACCACTGGTTGTGCTAGGTGGGGATTCTGGGAGCTGGAGTCAAATTACAGTATTGCCTCGTATGACAAATTTAATTTGTTCTATGAGTCAATTCGTCTTATGAAAATTTTGTGTTACGAGGCACAGTTTCCCATAGGAATGCATTGAAAACCAATTAATCCATCCCAGAGGGAACTGATTAATGCTAGTTTTCAATGCATTCCTATAGGAAGTCTGTCTAACCCC
>JAHTLZ010000198.1:9273916-9289986 GCA_023846285.1 Phrynocephalus versicolor | reverse complement strand
TATTATTATTATTATTATTATTATTATTATTATTATTATTATTATTATTATTATTATTATTATTATTATTATTATTATTAATTAATTAATTAATTAAATTTCTATACTGCCCATCTGGATAAAAGGCCACCCTGGACAGTTCACAACATGATAAAACAACAAATAGCACTGTAAATAAATTCAGAATAAAAGAGCAACATAACAAATTAAACATATCAGACAACTTAAACTAAGTAAAGACACATGAAAACAACTGATAAAAAAACAAGGTGGTGGAACAGATAAATTAAGAGCTGACGGTAATTCTGCACTCTGACAATGTAATATCTGGGAAAGCTTGTCTAAAGAGCTAAGTTTTGAAAGATCTCTTGAAAATTCCCATTTTCCTTCCCCTTCCATTCATCTGTAGTTACTGTTGCCAACAGATGATCTAAATCAGCAGCCAGCTAGCAAATTCCTCTTTCCATGTATTTTCAGATTCATATGTACCCTTGAATGTATGTGCTTTCCGCAGTTCAGGCACATAATTCATGCCCATTTTCCAGTAGCTCCCTAGTCCAGTGACATGGTTTGGCAAGCTTTTGGTGTGTATCTGAGGGTTGTTTGAAGCAATGTGATAAAAATGTTAACTTATACCTGCAGGTAAATGTGAGGCATCGAGTTGTATCAAAAACGGTGGATGAGGTGCAAAAAATCATTCAGCAGTTAACCACCGATATTAGCAACAAGGACTCTCGTTTTCAGGCCATCTCCAACTCAGGTATTCATAATGAGAACTTCAAGGTAAGTGCACAGGGTTGCCTTACTTTGGGTGGGCACAGCATGTGAATGAGTTCTGGGGCCCATTCCAAATAGAAGCAGCATCTCCCCATTACAAGGTTGAAAGAAATCCCACCTGTCACCGCTGGCAGCTTCCACTGAACAATAGGGTAGGCACATTCTCACAACTAGGGGGTAGGTAGCAGTCAGAGCCAAAGGGATAAAAAGCAGTAGTCAAGGAAGAAAATGAGTTCAAAACCAAAAGGAAAACCCAGGAGGCAGGGAAGAAAGCCAACCATCAGGACTAGAGATGGGCATCAATTAAAAATGAATTGCCAAATTCATCAAATCAAAAAGGGGGTTGAGACCCATGGCCATCGCAAAACACAATTGCAAGAACAAGTTATAGGCGATAGCTTCATCAAAAATCACCAATTCATCATTTCGCAGTCATCTGAGCTGATTTCCCCAACAAATATGAATCAATGAATGCTTAGTAGTTTTTTATTTGTTGATTCATCACCCTCCTGGGCATCTAGAGACACCAAAATTGCAGAGAGCTTTTCCTGACTCTACAGTCCCTTCAGGTTTGGTGAAGATTGGATTTTGAACCTCTGAGTTATATACCCACAAAGAGAGGCCCTCCAGGAAAGTTCTCCCCAGGCACTTTAGACACCAAAATTGCAGGGAAGTTTCCCTTGGCTCCCCTCAAAGGCAAAGGAACAGGTGTAAGTTTGGTGAAGATGGGTTTCCCCCCAAGCCAGCTACTAAAGGGAACTCTCCTGGAGGACTCCTTTTTTGTGAGTGTATTATAACTCTGATTTCTGAAACCCAGTCTCCACCAAACCTGGAGGCCTTGTAGAGTATAATCAGGGGAAGCTTCTCTGCAATGTTGGTGTCTAAGGGCCTGGAGGATGATTATATAGGGTTTAAAATGCAAAAATGAAGTGAGGAATCAATTTGAGTCATCAGAATTTTTTTGTTTTTTGTTAAATTTGTTAGTCGTGATTCATCAGTCTTATTTGTGATTCATTGATTCATTGTGATTCATTGATCAGGGAAATAGTGCTATTCTCACTTTCTCTATTTCTAGCATGGAGTTCTGTCTCTAGTCAGCAATCAAAATGAATTACCATTTTTCTCATTTGTGCACATCTCTAATCAGGATGTATCAAACCTTAGGGCACACTTTTTTTCACACGGTTAGCCCTCTTATACTCATTCCTACGAGCATGCATCAATCAGGGCCTGGGGATCATAAGCTTGCCTAGGCAGATGCTGACACCTACAGTTCAGTACACCTAGTTCAAGCCTTGGCAGCACCATATAGACCTAAACCTCAGGAGCATCTGGATGGGTGTTAGAAACCATTGGCATAAATGGCACTTGTTTTTTTTTTCAGGCAGAGTTGTGTATAAATGGCAGAGATGGCTCTGTGGTAACTGCTCTTTTTCTCCACTATCTGTTCTCTGATGATCCAGGAAAATGTGATTGGAAAGGTTTGGAGTGAAAATGTTCACACAGGGTCAGTAGCCAGTTCAACTTGGCCTTTCTCTTCTTCACTGTCTCTGGCCATTACCCCACATCTACTTTGTGCTGCAACAAACTAAAATGTGTAATATATTTTGTGGCAGTCATGTGGTTTTGTTGCTGTTCCTGTGTTCCCAAGGATGCATTTGAAATGAAATGAAATGAAATTTTATTTACGGTCAACGACCAAAACCGAAATAAAATCATAAAATAAGGATGTTCAAATATGCATTCCAATAGACAGCACATGAATCAAGCCTTATTACAAGATATATCGTTGTGGACTAGCGCCAAGCCTTGTGTTTGCCCCCCAACCATTGACGACACAGAGACAGCTGTATTTGTGGGCAAATTGTAAAGGCCACAGCTTTATTGCTTAAGTGACAACCTGCAGTACTCTGGCAAGGCATTGGGTCAGATCCAACACTATCGGGGAACCCGCCTGTCCCCCAATACTCCTGGTGGCGCCCCCCACAGGTGGCGGTACCCTTGGTTCTCAGCTCCTGGAAACCCCCGTGGGTGCAGACTCCTTCGGGTTTTCTCCGTCGAGTTGAGCAGAGAGGCCGTCTGCTATCCCTCCCGAGCCGGGACACTCGCGGCTCCCTCTTGAGTCCACCGTTGCCACCTGTTGCTTCTGAGCCAGGCAGGCTCTGTCCAACGGCCACCTCCACCTGGATCCGGTCCCAATGCCGCCAAACCGCCACCAGAAGTGAGTGCCCTCACCTCCCGCCAGAATACTGCAGCTCCCACCATTTGCCAATTGCTGTTTTTAGGCTGTCTAGCCACCGTCCCGTGCCCATGTCTGACAGGTATACCCCGTCCCGCCGGAAGAGCTTGTCCTCCCTGAAGGAGATGTCATGGTGGTGGATTATTACCCCACCCCATTGCGACACCAAGTCACCAATAGCTTTGTTCACCTTTTTGCAAGCCCTTTCCACCCCCCTGTTGGACCTGGCACCCCTCCAAACCCTCCGCTGTAGGAGGTCTGACCACAAAATGGTCATGTCAGGGAAGGAATCATGCAGGAACTCCGGGGTGGCCTTCATGCTAAGGATAAGGTCGACCCCCTTACGCTCCGGAAGGTCGTTCTCGCCTAGATGTACTATCAAGGCATCCGGCTGGCTCCACTCCCTGACCCGCCTCCAAAAGGTAGGCAGCAGGCGGTCCCAGAGCATCCCCCTGTTACCCAGCCATACAATTTGAATAGCATGTGCGAGGCCCAGATGTTCGCCGGCCGAGGATCTTATTTATTTATTTATTTATTTATTATTATATTTATACCCCGCTTATCTTCGCTTCGGAACTCTAAGCGGCTTACACTATGCAACAAGTGCCAATTAATACAATTCAGCAATAAATAAAGAACAAGAGACATAAGACAAACAGTTAAAACTTAATGCATCCAACAACCAACAGTACGGAATATCAACCCAGGCGAGTCTAACTAACAAACCACCTCATTAAGGAATAAACAATCCTCGCTGGGTATAAGATGGCGGGGAAAAAAAAAAAAAATTCAGCCGTCCAGTGCACTATGCTATGTCCGATGATCCAGACCTGTTTCCTTGCACCTGCGGTAAGAACTAGAACAGAAATGAAGTCAAGGTGGACTGGTCCACTTGTCGTATGTAACCTTGGTAGGCATTGGATTTCCACCTACCCATTTGTTGAATGTGCTGGGAAGGAATACCCAGTGCTGCTGCTTGGGATGCCATACCGATACGGAATGAAGGACTGAGCCCCGCCTTGTTTAACGCCCTTTTGAGAACCCCTGCGAATTGGTACCTAGTTAACGGGTGGCCGTCTCTGTGTATCAGTAATGGGCCCTTTTTGTTCGGCCTTACCTGCAGAAAAGCCGACAACGCTCATACAGGGCATGGCAGCTGGCTGGGCTGCGCACGCAGCCTGACGCTCGTGCCGGCACCGCTTTGGTCTGTTTTAGATGACCTCAAAAATAGGCAGGCCTGACCGGGCTCAACTGTAACGTCAGAAATGCGTATCGCTCTGCCTTTCGTGTCCTCCCGTGAGTTGGCTACAAGTTCACCCACACGGAATGCCCCGTAAAATGCCAACGTGAATGCAGTCTTGAGTAAGGTGGCTTCATACCCTGACCAGCATAAAGTCCCCAGCTGATTAAGTATAGCTTGTAATATATCGAGTGTGAGGGGTTTCCTTTTGTCGGGAACCCTGGATGTTTGCCTTGCCCACCCCTTTAGTGCTCTTCTTAGGAGTGGGCTCTTGCCGGGGTCGCGGTTGCCACTGAGCTCGCTAAAGAAAGAAATGGCAGCCAGGTGCACCCTCAGTGCTCTGACAGACTTTCCCTCCCTCCGCAAAGAGTGTAGGTATTTAAGGGTTACTAGCTCTTCTGCTGGGTTATAAATGGGGATGCCCTGGCTTGCGGCGAAGCCCTTGAATGACTCCCATGCCCTGGTGTACGCTTTTAGGGTGGTAGGCGCGATGGAATTGAGGGCTCCCTGGATTACGTCCCATTCCCAAGGTTCCACAGCTCTTCGGGGAAAGGGTCCGGGTCGGGGTTCACCTGTGGTGCCAACTGACGGAACCTGTCGAACTGGAAGCGAGATAATGCGTCTGCAATCCCATTGTCCAGCCCCGGCACAAACTTGGCTGTAAAATATATGTTGAACTTTAAGCATAGCAGGACCATTCTGCGCACCAGCTGCATGACCCGTTCGGATCTGGCAGACTGGCGGTTGATGATGGCGACTACCGCTTGGTTGTCGCACCAAAACCTGACCCTCTTGTTCTGCAGTAGGCTGTGCCAGATGGTGATTGCCACCACTATCAGGAATAGTTCCAGGAACGTCATGTCCCTGAGGATGTCCCTCCCCTGCCAGGCCTCAGGCCATCTGGCAGCACACCATCGACCCTTGAGGTGTACCCCGAACCCAACGGCACCCGCCGCGTCAGAGTGTACCTAGAGTGCCTCCCCCAGGTGGCAGGGTTGCCGCCAAATTACTGTGCCGTTAAAGTTTTCTAGGAAGGTAAGCCAGACCCTAAGGTCTTGCTTTATCTCCTTTTTGAGTCTCAAGTGGTGGTGAGGGGCGGTGATCCCTGCGGTGGCTCTGGCCAGTCTGGCGCAGAATGCCCTTCCCGGGGCTACCACCCGACACGTGGAGTTCAGGTGACCTAGCAGTCACTGTACCTCCCTTAGTGTGGCCTTAGTTTTTAGGAGGGTGTTAGAGATGTACTCTTTTAGCGCCTTCAGTTTATCTTGCGGGAGGCGGGATACCCCCGCCACCGTGTCAATCTCGATGCCTAAGTAAGTCATCACTGTTGCCGGGCCTTCTGTCTTTTCGTTGGCTAGTGGGACCCCTATCTCTGCGAGTCAGCTTTGTCTCTTTCACCCAGTACAATAGAATGAGCATTATCAGAGATGTTCCCACTCTCAGCATGCATCAGGCACAGTTGATTGTGTGGCTCCTCAGGCGAGGCATCCTTCTTCCTGTCAAACAAAATGATGATCATATCTTAAGTCAGATGCTTTATTCAGTTGGCCATAAGAGGGCTCCTGTCTTGTAAACTGATTACGCCATCTGCTGCCCCTAGTGTTGTATCTTTTGTTAACAATCCTTGTCCTTATTATAACAGGAATGGGGTAGCCTTCTGGCCTATCAGTAATTTCAGGAAGTTGAGTAGGCTGTGGGACCTTATAGGGTTGCCACTGTTGAGTACCTCTAACATCTGAACAAGACCTTGCTGTACATATAGCATGAGTTGGAGACAAATTATCAGGCTTCCTCATCTGTTTGAAGCTGGTGTCCTTGTGATAATTTGAAGAATCAGCCTTTGCATGAGCGGGCAGTTGACCATCTTTAGGCTGGATAATGTCATTGTTGGAGGTACTTTTTGTAGTGGGTGCTGAGGCTTCTAATAACTTGAACAAAGGCTTAAAGTTCAATTTCCCCCTTCTTCTTCCTTTCTTGGATACTGGTTTCGATGGCTCCTTCTTCCTCTTTTCCTTCTTCTTCATGTGTTTGGATTGTGCTTTCTCTGTTAAATTTGTAGGTTGCTCCTGTTCTTGTACCTCTTTGTTTGAGTTGACAGCAGTACATGATAGGATAGGACAGTCTGTTGGATTAGATATAATGGGAGCAGAGTTTTCTGACGCCACAGGCTGTGGACCCACACACAGGAGTAGTTCCTCCAGGGAGAGTTTCCCAATTCTATCAATAGTTCCTGGGGATAAGCTGTAATAATTAGTCATCTCTCTCTCTGGTTGTGATAGTACTTCCTGGCCGTATTTCAGCAGGTCACCCTTGTTCACTGAGAAGGATGACTTGAATTCCTTCATATGGCCTTCTATCGAGAAAACTAATTGTTTTAGCTCTCTCAATATATCTCTGATTTCTGGTAACAGGGCTTTTAATCCATAGCTATCCGGGTCCTCTGGCATAGACAAATTAGTATGATTAGAAGGTAACAGTTTACTTGATCGACATGAGTCAACTCTCTTTGCAGTTAGTGTAGGATTTGCAGAGACAGGTGTTATCACACTTTCACAGTTTATCACCTCAGACCCAGAAAAGTTCATCTCATTTTGAGGAGCCAAGTTACTCATTCTCAAGGATGAGTCAGGGCTGAAGTCCAGCATTTTTATGTTGCCAAAATCTATATCAACTGTACTGTTTAATAGATTGCAGATTGTCTGATGCTCCTCCAAGAGATGGTTACTCATTGTTAGACTATCAGGCAAGTTGAGAGGAAGAGACTTTGTTGTCTTTGGGCTACTTAAAACAGTTTGACAAGGTGATAGAAACTCAGTCAGCTTGGTTTGTCTCAGCCTCCTAGTAGCAGCTTTGTAAGTCCTAACTGGAGCACAAAATTTGGAGGACAGTGAGTAACCACGAGAGGAAGGAGGTATATTAAAGGAAGGCATTTCAATGTTAGGAGATTCTAGTAGATGCGAAGACTTGCTGTTAAGTGTATCGCTATTAGATTTGTTAGTCCTTAAATCCAAGATGGGAGTAATTGTTATGTGGGTATTACCTTGTATGCTCTTAAGCACAGGTGGAGATAAGGTAAGATCAAGAACTTCCAACATCCTATCAAGAGCTGAGTTTCCCAGGTAAGTTGGCAGACAAATCTTGAAAAGTTGTGCAGAGACTGAATGTTTTAAGACACAGAAATAGTTCCTGTATTGCTTGCCAGCCACCCCTCATGGGAGCCTCAAGGCCATACATCTGCAAAACTGCAAAACTGCAGGGCTGGAGTGTATAAAAGCCTGCCAGAGCTTATCTCAGCTGAGGAGTAATGACGCAGTCCCAGATAACACTCCCAATTACAGCAACTCCAAATAGCCTTCTTGTCCAGAGAAACGTTATAGGTTAAAACAGTTCGATAAAATTAGTAAATAGTAATAAGATAAGATAAAATAGCTATTAGCATAAAAACAGAATAAAATAAGTAGTTTATCACCACGAGCTCCTCCCAACTCAAGGATGCATTTTATCGTGACGTATCTTCTGTAACTCCACGGACGGGGTCCGCATCAAAGTACATTTTGTTTTGTTTTCCCACAGCACTTTTAAAAAATAATTAAAACCTGATAGGTGGGTATATCGGTATATCGATTTTCATTTGTCATTTGTTGAACTTCGAATACTTCTTTTTTGACTTCTTTCCATGCATAGTGGCTTCTCGAACTGTGAATTTACTGTCTTGTGGCTGCTCCAAGTAGTACCACTAGGTGTCCCTATGGCAATGGAACAGTTATGCTGTGGATTAATCAGCACACCAAGGTGCATGTACTGGTTTTAAAATCACAATGAAACAGCATCAAGGATTCCACCACCCGAAGGCCAGGTACAAGGAAGTTGCACTGAGGCACGCTTCGGGGCGCGTGGTCGCACTTTATTTGCTTAAAGCGCAATGGACGTGGGGGAATAATTTTAAGACCTGCAAATCAGAGCACTTTCTAGAGCAACAAAGTGGACGTGGGGCAATGGCCTCTGTGAATCACACACGTGTCCTTCTGAGCCTGTGCAAAACTCTCTTGGGAACATTCTAGAGCTTGGCCCTTCCTTTCTCAATGACACATAAGTGCTCCAACTAACAGTCATTCCTTCGGGTTCTCTTCTCCCTGGGGCTAGTGCAGCCTCCTGGGAATACCTGCAGCTTTGTTGTAAAATATAACATACCTTTACATAGTACAATATTTTTCCAATACTTCCTTTCCTGTTCTAATAGTTGAATTTTTTTTTAAGACACTATTAAAAATATAATAATGAAAGTAGCTTGCCAGAAGATCAAGGCACTTCACAGTCCAAGTCCCCAGATATGCAGCCAAAAAGCACCTCTGAGCCTGCTGAGTGGGTTCTCACTCAAATACAGTACGATCACAGGAACTGATGCTGAAATCTTCAAAGTCATCAACACCGACCACCTCAGCTTCTAAAAAGATAAAGAAAATACCCAATTTGGACCACACCAAATATTTAAAAACTGAAATTAAAAGACAGTAAGATTTTCAGTTTTAGTGTCTTTTTTCTTCAGTTTAGGTCAACCTTCTACTCCAATGCCTTCTCTGGAATCAAAGGAGAAAGGTGGGGTGAAAATATTTGAGAGAGAGATTGACTGATTGAGTGACTGATTGATTGGTTGATTATCTGGGCTTGACATCAGAGGAAGAAACTGGCCATCTGAGTCAGGAAATACAGAGATAATCAAGAAGTAGATCAGTTGCTTCATTAACTCAGAGTAGCATTGAGCGCACCTGAACTTTCTAAAATCGTTTAAAAAAATAAAACAATAACAACATTAAACAATAGGTACAGGGATATCACAATAATATAAAAATAAACAATCAATATAACTTAATTGATAACTTTTTAAAAAAACACACAAGAGACATGAAGAAGAAGGAGGAGGAGGAGGAGGAGGAGGAGGAGGAACTTCAAGGCTGGGGAAAACTCCCAATGACAAGGGACTGTGGGAGCTGTGGTCCAAATCATCTGGAGTGCTCAAGGTTCTCCATCACTGCATCTACATCCTGTTGGTGGGATATCTGAGAAGGCCTCTCTGAATAACCAGGTTTTCAAGAGTCTCTTGACTGTCCACAGTGACAGGGCCAGCTCAATAGCAGGTGGAAGCTGATCCTGGTCTCGTATAAATATTAAAAAGGAACAGAGAAATGTTTACTACATTAATTACTACAGAACAGTTATATACAGTAATTAACATAATTGGATCACTAGATGTATGCATTGAAGGTGGTCCTTTGGGACTCTCAACAGCACCAAGGGTTTTCATAAACTATATGGTATCAGTAGCACTTGTCTATATGGACAAGAAGTGTTCAATTAGAAAAATGAACAGTCTGTTTGTTATCAGGGAAAAAGAAGAAGGAAAGTAAGTGCCTTCACAAAGACCAGCTAATTGAGTAGTGAAGGTAATCTCATTCTATGAACCTGCTCATTGCCCTTTTACTGGACACTTGGAAAGGACATTCTACGTGAGCAGTGGCAGCATCAACAGCCTTCGTAAAAGGAATCTAGCTGCAGGGCCTTTGAAAGGCCACACCTTGGTCTCAACCCATGGTGTCTCTCAGTCCTTATAAACTTGATGTGAGAGGGAAAATGGAGGCATGGTTCAGTCAAGCAGTATTGTTTGTGTGGCATCCTGCCAGCCAGTAAGTGAGCTTAGGAGTCACCCATGTGGGTGATTCATGGGGACCACAAAGAAGAGGGACAAGTTACTCACAGGGAACTGTGGTTCTTTAGTGGCCCTCCATGGATTCACAGAGATCCCCTAATCTCCGCTCTCTCTGTCATGCTTGCCATGTTTGTGCCTTGGCAACACTTAAAGAGAATTGAGGGAGTGATCATTGTGTGGAGCAGCGTTTTAGGGAAAGGAGTGGCAAAGCTCCAGAACGTCCCTAAGTGTGTTTTGCCTGGGCAGGTACCCATGTGGGTGAATTCCTGGATGCTCATCCAAAAACCCAAGTTACAGGTGAGTACCCGCTCCTTCCCAGAGGGACTAAAAAAGCAGGATAGAGGGATTATGTAGATCAAGGCCAGGAACTTCTTTCCACCAAGACATGAATTCAGTTTCACTCCAGATCTTGAGGATGTTGTTCGAGTGGAAAGCCGGACCAAAGGCAAAAGGGTAGAATCAAAAGTGCTCACCTGTTTTAATTTAAAGTTCTTACTGCCAAAAATTAAGCTGTAAAAATGCAATTTTCTTTCTTTTCGACTGAAGCAATATCCTTACACAAAATATGAGCAAAGAGCAAAAATAATAATAATAAATAAACGGTGTCATGAAAGAGAGGGCTTGACACTTGAGAAACATCAGAGGGCAGGATTCAAACCCTGAAAGGCCAAGTTTGCCCCAGGATCTGATGTTCCCTATCCTTGCTTTAGGATGTTTTGCATAAAACCTACTGGCATCTCCAAGCTGCAGAGCTTCTAACGTCTTCGACCACACTCTGATTATCAACAGGCAAACACTAGCTGCAGATTCAGCTAGCCAACTAACTGCTTTTTTTTCTGCCTCTATTCTGTCTGCTTGTTTTCCTTGCTGCTTCTCTTAGGATCAGCCAGCCTTATTGGCCAAATGGTCAGCTCTGCTTCAGGGGAAGCGCCCCTTCCACCCATCCATCCAGGTATAAACACAATGCATAGATTATCTATCCAAATTCCTAATGCCTGCCCCTTAATTATTATTTTCCTTGAACTCTCATTCACCCCAAAGTCCCCGAAAGGCCTGCTCCTAATTTGCTTAACTGTACTCCATAAACTGCATGATTTGTTCAGTGTGCAGCATGTAAGGGATACTTTCTTTTTAACTTCCATATAGCTGCTCAGGACCCTGATCTAGGTCGGGCCCCCTGTATATGAGCTTAAATGTTTCTCCTGTTGTATTTCCCACACCAAGTACCAATGGATTTTTTTTCTTTCTCTTTTCTAACCCGTATGTTGGGGAGGGGGATGCTTGATCCCCGTGAGTGGTTGTTTTTTTGTTTGCTTGCTTGCTTGCTTTGCTTCATTTCTGTGCCTTTTCTGGTTTTAGTTTTTTTATATATTTTCTTTAATTTGAAGCAAATTATAGTGAAAACAGGAATATGATCTGTATTTACACCAGCTCTGGAAGTTTTGCACACTTTGTACTTTTTTCATTATACATATTAGCATATTCAAATTCAATATAGGATCATACTGTGTCTGAGGTAGGGCTGAACTGGACAAACACCTGTATGGTTACTTGCAAAGTAAGGTAAAGTTCATGTGCATAATACACATACAAAATTACTTGAATTCTGGAGAGTTCTTCACATTTTGTGAGGATGCCTGCTCGTTCTGCACATTTTGTTGTTCCTAGTTTTTTCACGGTACAGAATCTGCCATCTCTGCTGGAAAATATAATAAGGCTGAAGATGCTGCAGGACGCATTTGCAATTATGCAGCACAAATAATAAACTGAATTTTATTCTTTTGATCTATATCCTTACATGTAGTGACCTCTTGGCAATGTTTTAAATCAACAATACTTTGTCCCCCTAAATTGTGCTGTCAGAGTCTCATTTGAGCAACAGATATTTTCCTGCTTTCTGCATTAAACGTCAGTGAGTCCCACTCCGTTTTAAGTAATTTCCTACATGCATTTGCACTGGTGCACACCTGTTTTTGTTTGTTTGTTTGTTTGTTCGTTCGTTCATTTGTTGAGGCGGGTACTGTGCATGTCATTCGCTGGGTTTCATGGTGACAAACTGTGCCTTGCAAGGTTCACAGTGTTTAAAAGCATTCAAAGTACAGGACACAGATTCCAATTACCTTATTATTAGGTCCAGCATTTTGGTGCATTCCTGAAAGACAACTTTCAAGGCAGGTGGCAGATTACTCATGAGAACTAGAGACCATTAGGGTACACACATTAGGTACACACACACACACACACACACACACACACACACACACACACACACACACACTTTACATATCTTCTCATCTCTTCAGTTTTGTTTGTTTGTTTGTTTGGGGTATCTATTATTAGGTGTCAAGATGAGGGCCAGATTCATTCTTGCATGGATGCCCTTCCAATAGCTTAATAATAAGCAAACACTTTATTTTTTTGCTTCTTATGATGGAATATCCAGACAAAGGGTGCCATCAGATAGGTTTAAAGACATGCACTTGGTCAGTTTAACAGGAGCTAACTCTTCAGTTTGCCACGGAATCGCTCCAGTCCTGCCCCCAGAAGCGGTACCCATACAGACAGACTAAAAGGTCCACCTCAGATCAGGTTGGAGGAGCACATTTTCCCATACGTTGTATGACTGCTGTGAAATAGATCACACCAGACCACTCCACAAGTGATCCAAATTCTGATCTAGTTCCCTGGGTGACCATTTGAAGCAAATGTTATCTGTGGCATTTCTTCAAATTTCATCACATAAAGAAACGTTTTAGAGTATGACAACAAACGGGGCCAGCAAGCTTCTGCTTAAAAATCTCTAGTGAAGGAGATTTAAGGCTTCGACTCTGCAGATCATGAAAAGCTATGGATTATTCCATCAGAAATATTTGTGCCACAACAGTTGATTGTCCTGATGCTTTTGACTGTCTTTGTTTCTAACCACCAGCAAGCTAGGTGCTTCGAATCATGTCCTATCAGGACATATCATTCATAAACTGGGTTAGGTTCAGACTAAGGAGCCCCGTTAGAAGAAACTTCAATAATTTTAGATATCCACATGATAGCATATTACTGGCAGAAAATAGCAATGTCTCAAAATAACTATTGAGAAAGATGAATGAAGAAAGTCCCAAACAGGATTATTAAGAAGACAAAAATAATTACTACAGAACAGTTATATAATTTTTTGTTTACAGTGAAAACACCGACATTGTTAAGGATCTTCTATGTCTTGGTTCAACCATGACTCAAAACTGAGAAGAATACTGAGACTTGGAAAATCAGCCATGAAAGAAATAAAAAGGATTCTTAAGTATTTCTCTGTGTTGCTAAAAACAAGGCGAAAAGCATCCACATTATGTTATTCTCTTTTACTATTTATGAATGTGAGAGCTGAACATTGACAGGAAAAAATGAATTCACGTTAAATTTGGTACTTAGAAAGATAAGTAGATGCTAAATGACTAAACAAAGGTTATTGTATTGTACTCTGGGCATGCCATGAGAAGGTAAGGTACTGGAAAGGAAAATAATAGTAAGGAACTTGATAGACAGTAGGCAAGGAAGAAGACTTAGATGAGAAAAAAACCTTTAGCGTACTATATACTTACTTGTGCTGCTGGGTACCAAGAGCTTCTATGTCCTTCTCTTGCCCAAATCCTCCATGTCCCTACTATGCCAAGAGTAGGGAGGGACTGAATATGGATATCCCGTCCCTACTGTTAGCAGACATGGTGTCACTTTCTAAGATTCCAACGTCAGGCATGCATATTTCCAAATAAACATGGTTTGGATGTGTGAGCTAGCACATTCCTAGCTCAGATCTAAGCTGTGATCTTGGTTGGTGTCATCAGGAAAGCTACCATTTCTTCAATAATTGGGAAACAATTCAACCCCATAGATTGCTGGCATGGTATCAAATCTGTGAAGAACACTGAATCATGATTGCATAGGGACAAAGTATAGACTATATACAGCTCTGCTCATCCCCGAAGTTTTTGACTGAATAAGGACAGGGAATAAATTAAAATGAAGTTACCATTTTTTAATTTGGGGAGCTGTGGAAAGTCCAAAACATAGACAGGAAACTTCTAAAGAAAAGGGTTAAGTTGGGGCTTGTGTGCACGGTTTCTTTGGAGCAGATGGGAGCAGGATAAAGAGGGTCCCTAGGAAGTTTAGTATGGTATTTGGTGCAATCTTGGCAGCCAAAGGGCATGCAGACCTCAGGCAACCCTATGTGGCCCTGCACCAGCCGCCTGTCAGTTTGCCAATACTGTATCATGAAATGGAGCCAATTCAGGATACGGGAAAATTAAACGTGTCCTTAGCTTCATGGAGGGAAGGGGGGAAATTCTATAGTGTAGTATATTAGGGTAGCACTATGTTATTTTAAAAAATGGAAAACTTCCTCCCAGAAGTGGGGGAGGGATCTTTCTCTTAAAGATCCATCAGAGACCCTGACTACAGCCAGACTGTGTTTAATGTACCACTTCAGAATATGGCAATGTCAAAGAGGAAGGCTCATTTGGGTTTGTTTCCAGAGATTGCACATGCTGGAAACAAACCAAAACAGTGCAATCCTACCTGCACCAAAACAAAAAACAAAAACAAAAAAAACAGACAACTCTGACAGGAGCCAGAAAAATGTGGGTAGGAATGCTCATAGGAGCAGGCTGGTCCTCTCCAGTAAAAACATTGTCTGGTCATAGGAGCAAAGCAGCCTGTCCCCAAAGCAGACCAAACATGCAAGGTTAATGTCCATGTAGTCTCCCTCTTATTTAGCTATTAGTGACTTCCTGATTAACAAACACTGAGCTCACTAGCAGTTAATGGAACCATTTGCCTTTTCCAAGGACACAAAGTTTTATTTGCCCTTGGAAAAGGCTAACAATTTCTCATTTTATTCCTGAAGGTAGACAATAGGCCTTCAGCATCTTTTAGTTTTACAACCCTGTGATATAAAAATCAATGCAAACCAGAAACTTGCCTTGGCTGCCTGCTGCTGTCTCTTACCCTCTTAAAAGAGCTACCATGTAAAATTCCATTTCCTCTTCTCCAGTTAAGTCTTCCGTTCCAACCTTTTTTGAATCTGCCTAGGTCTTAGCACCAAACCAATTCCTCATCACCGTTCCCTTGCTTGGCCTGTCTGGGTACAAAGAAGGGCAGAGGCGTCACTGGCGTTACTACACAGCCCATGGAGCCAAGCTCCTCTCTCCTGTCAGGGACCCAGAGGAGCTGCAGCAGTGGCTGGAAGTCGAGCAGTTCTCCAAGAGCCTCCAGCAGTGGCACGAGGCGGATGTGAACATTGAGGGTGACCTCGTGCCTGCCAAAATACTCGCCGTCTTCCGAGAGCTTGTGGAGGGAGCGATCATAAGTTGCAATCTTGCAGGTGAGTCTATGGGAGGAAGGTGCAAAAGAGTTAGGTCCTTTTTTGGCAGTGTGCTCCTTCCCACCCTTAATCCACAGACATCCACAGGCTCCTCATATTTCCACAGACCTTTCAGCCACTTCTCCACATAACTGGCATTCTCTGACCTCCCCACCAAATCTTACCGCTATGTTTCTGATTATAAGCGCTGGCTGGCTAAGAAGTTTCTTAGCCAATGTTCGAATCAATGCTATGTCACAAGTTTATCTGGGTATGTGGCACTTCTCTGTACAAGATTACAAGGGGGACATTTCATTCTCACACTCTTGGCATTTAACAGAGAAGAGACAGGAAGGAGCACTGGTTTCAACACTGACGTTAATGAACGCTGCTAAGCTCACACCATGGAGGGAAAATGCTTCTACTTAGCAGTTATGGCTTTCATTTCCATGCTGATTTATTGAAACATGATATGAGAGTGGAGCAGTCTCGGAGCCTCAGAGGGACAACAACAACTGGTGGTGACTGGCCTCAGATGACAGTAGCAGAACAAATGGTCAAGGTACACGCTAGATAGATAGCATGGGAATCAGACACAGACCCAACATTTTTTTATTTGCAGCTCCCTAGACTTACTGGCTGTAGCTCCCCAGTACAGCTGGTCTGCCATAGCAGTACCCCCAGTTTCACTGATCCTCTGCCTACAATAAATAAATAAATAAATAAATAAATAAATAAATAAATAAATAAATAAATAAAT
>JAHTLZ010000198.1:9251861-9273906 GCA_023846285.1 Phrynocephalus versicolor | reverse complement strand
AATAAATAAATAAATAAATAAATAAATAAATAAATAAATAAATAAATGAAAAAGCAGAGGAATACACCTTCCCAAAGTGTATTGCCAGGACTGGCTGGTAGATGGAACTAGTAACTATGCTATACACAGGTGTGTGTGTGTGTGTTGTGTCGTTACAGCCGTGACCGACCCTTCGTGACTCCATGTCCATGGAGTTTTCTTGGCAGGAATACTGGAGTGGTTTGCCAGTTCCTACACAGGTGGCTTAATGGAAATGCTCTTGGCAACTTCCTGGTAAAAATGTGTGGGGAGGGCTCCTTGTGATCAGAATGGTAGGAAACCCCGTCCTTTGGCAAGACTGAGCCAGGGGTCCCTTTCACACCATGTATGGACATCAGAGAACTGCAGGCAAGTGCAATATGATTCTTTGGGTGGGGTGAGGAGAGGGTAGGGGATAAGAGTATTTCATGGCACCCCTGGGTTGATTTCCTGGGGCCTTGTGGTACCACAGTGTACACTTTGGGAAACATTGGTCTAGTCCTGTGCACATAAAATGCCTTGACACTATCTTTCCTCAGCCTTTTAGGTCATTCTGTCTTATCCTTCATTTCATTTGAACACAGGACTTTCTGAAAACATTTAGTGTTAAATACAGTGAAGAAGGTCATCCTTAGCAAGCCATAGGTACGGGATGGGGGGTGGGGAATCCACTTTTTTCAAGCCTACAACAAGTATTAAAAACAATAAAATTATTGAAACTATAAAATACAATACAATTAAAACAACATTCCATACCAATTATAAAAAATGCAGCAGCTAGACTAATTACCTGACTAAATTATAAAAAATGCAGCAGCCAGACTAATTACCAGGACCAATAAATTTGATTGTATGTCATCAGTCTTAGCATGTCTTCACTGACACACTGTTACTTTCTGCACTCAATTCAAGGTGCTGATGATGATCTATAAAGCCCTTGATTGGTTAAGATCTTGATACTTGTCAGAACTTCTTTCCTAGAAATCAGCTATCCGTCCCAATTCTCAGGCTAAAAGTTGACACACACATTGGAAGTCAGGATCACTGGTCTATGGAACTCCCTGCCAGAAGAAGTGGTGACAGCTGTCAGCCTTGACAGCTTTAAGAAAGGATTGGACAAGTTCCTGGAGAACAAGAATATCAATGGCTATCATTATGGATGCCTAAGGACAACCTCCAGGACGGAGAGATAGGCAGGATATCTCTCAGTCTTATTTGCAGGGAATCGTAAGCAGGTGAAGACATGTGCTTGGGAACACCCTGAAGCAAATGGTGAGCCACTGTGTGAGACTGAATGCTGGACTGGATGGGCTGTGGTCTGTTCCAGCAAGGCTGTTCTTATCTTCTTACGTTCATGTTCCTGTTCTCTCCTAAGCCACAAAACTGTCAATGATCACTCAGCCTTGTCTTAAGAGTTGCCTGGTTATAATGGATCCCAATGAAGTGGCTGGGTGATGATTGCTCCCTCTTTGGTGCCCAAACCAGAGATAGCAGGAAAGCAGGCCAGCCCTTCTGTTGCTATTCACAATACCTCTTGCTCTCTCTTCCTCAGACAAAGTCAGCATTTTAGAAGGCTTCGGCTCAATGGTTCGTGTTGCTTTTGAGATAACAAATGTCCAGGTGGAGGTTGAGCTGGCTCCAACCATTGAAATCCCAACTTGTTGGCCGCGAAAAATCAAATGGCCTCGATGTTTCAAGCACTGGCCTTCCCAGGAAAAAGTACAGTATGTGAAGGTAATCAAACAAGCCAGTCCTCAGGAGGTGTTGGAAAAGCAGGCACGTGGTGGGATTAAATAGCAGGATTTAGGCCAGAAGGCTTCAGATTCTAGGAAACTCCATGCTCCGTCCCTCCTACTCTTTTCCTCCACTGACAAAAGAGGATGATTAGGCATGTACAGCTCATCACATCAGCAGTTGAGAGTTGCACATCTTCTATAAGCAGAGGTGCAGAAAATGAATCTTACACATTTAGTGGGAGATGGGCACAATCCCCTAAAAGAAGGCACCATCCCATCTCCTAGTAGTTGATGCTACTAGAAAATGGTCCCCGCCATACTCCATCTGATGTATTGCTCTTATGTTAAAGGTTTTCCCATTTTTGATAGTCTTGTATTTCATATTTCCCTTAGAGGGTGGTTACTAATGCTGCCTGTTTTCACATCTCCATCAGAGGGCCACTTAAAATGGACACCCACCCACCCACCCACAAACAAACAAACAAACAACAAGGTCATGTTTGGTATATCTTCAGATATGGATGGAGCTCCCTATCGACTGGCGATGAACCAAGGCCCTGGCGTGAGCATATCTCGTAGAAGTTGTGTCTTGGTGCTCCATGTCTAGGTCACGCTTAATAGCACATAGCCAAGCACATGTTGTGCTTGTACATTGTGCTTTTATATTTGTTTCACTGAATCTCTACCTATGCTTGATCATTGTGAAATGGGTGATCAAATTACTGGCTTTAAATGACTATGCTGTTCAGCATCAGTATCGGTGTTCTTGTACCATCTTCTGGGCCCCTTTCTGTCTTCCTTTCTCCCAACATTCCTTGCCCACCTTTTTTTCTGTTCTCCCTACAGTCTTTTGGCTTTGATCTCTTGGCCTCTTCCAATTACCACTGGAACCTAGGTTTCTCGCGAGCTGAGCGCATACTGATGGAGGGACTGGATGAGGATGGTGGTTGCCGCATGAGGTGTTTCCGGGTTATGAGGCAGATGAAGGAGGACGTCTGGTGTGCAGGGAGCAAGCCAGTCCTCACAGCCTTTCACCTGCAGGTGTGTGTGTAGCCAACCAACAACAGTGAGATTAAAAGAGAAAAGGGACGAAAAGCTGCAATATGGTGGGGCCTGATTAGGATGACTGGCTGCTTGAACTGGAGAGAAAACAAGGATGGCGCCTTTCCTTTCCACATCTTTTTTATAAGAATTGAAAGGCAGCAACTATGGTGCAGGTAGCCTGTCATAATGAAAAATATCAGAGGAATGACTCATCTGCACCCATCCCTTGAATAGTCCTGGGCAATAAAAGAGACACAAAGATACTGGATTCACAAGTGAGCTTCCCAGCTGTGCTTAAGCTCTACATTCCTCCCATCTACACCCAGCATCCATACTATATCCACTACCACACAGGAGTCTGTGAAGATTCTCAGTCATCCAGGTGAGTTTATCTGGAACTTGAGTCATGGCAACTGGACTTCTTTTCTTGAGAGATCGAAATGTTTTGCTACTCATCCAAATAGCTTCATCAACATTTCGATCTCTTAAGAAAAGAGGTCCAATGGCTATGATTCAGATTCCAGATACCACACAGGAGCTCTCACTGACCCAGTAACAGGCCACATGTTTTTAACCATTTGATTTCTTCAGCTGTTTTGAAATGAGGGAGCAATTAAAAATTAAAGATATGTAACCTTTTAGGTAACATTTGAATGATGTCATCTGAGAGAGTGGACTTGTCTATATAAAAGCTGGCGGCCGTATAACAGTTATATAACCTCTAAAGTGCCAGAATGCTTATGTCTTCTTTTTTTTCATTTTTCTTTTGGTTTTACCTGATATGGCATTAAGTGGCACTCAGTTATCATAGCACTGATGCTGTTGGTTGTTTGGTTGGTTTGTTTGTTTGGTTGGTTGGTTGAAATTGGGATTTAAAGGTCAGCAGATGACCTCAAATGAGCCCACTCTCCTTGTGACTTAAGTATCTCATAACCAGAACAAGCCTGTTTTTTAAAAAAAAAAAATTGAACTTTCTGACAAATTGATTCACCCAGTCCCCACTGATTTAATTGGCCTGCTGTAGTTTCATTTGCTATGCTAAGTAAAGGATTGCAGCCAGTGTAGATTTAACATTCATAAGCTCCCAGTGGCTTGCAAGTTTCAAGAAGCCCTCTTTTGTTGGGTAGGATATTTTGGGGACATTTAACATCTAACATAGCTCATAGTCCCAAATATCTTCCTCTTTCAGAGGAGCCTCTGATTTCACTAATGCTGTCACTGGCCAAGTTGCAGAAGCCTCCTTCTAGTGAGACAGTTCATGCTAACCCCCTCCAAGGCTACCCCACGAGAATTATCTGAAGAGGTAGGATACGTACGCAGAAAGACACAAGAGATGCCTTTGTTGGGTGCCAGACGGCTGATGGTGACATGAGTCAAAAAAAGGAACAGAGAAGCCCCTTAGTTGTCACCTGAGATGAGTAGGGATTATTTTCTAAACATGTGGTAGACACCTTGAGTGAAAGCCAAAAGATAGTCCCAAGTAAAAAAGAAGCTGTGAATCAGTGGGACTTCCGTAAGTGTTGAATAAACAAGGCCCATTTGTTCACTGGGTTTGCTTTTGAGTTTACTGCAGAAGAGCAATCTACTTTGTTTGGTGTTGTAAACTGTCCAGAGTTCCTTTGGAAGATGGGAGGTATATAAATATATAAATATATAAATAAAAAATACTTACAAAATGATGTTGTTGAATATACCTGGATGGGGAGTGGCATTACCTGTCATTTGTTTAGCAATTAGCCCTGCACTAGGCAGTCTCCTAACTTCTCCTAGCTGTACATCTCTTCAAGTAGCAATGCAGCAGGTGAAAGCAATGATTTATAGAGTTACACTTTCCCCCAGTCCAGTCAGCTAGCAGCAATATATTTTAAAACTTGCTTCTGCGTAGCTTTGTTCCATTAGAAAAGAGTGTCCTATTACAAGGGGTTATTTCCTGATGAGCCTAAAGCACAGTGGTGGTAAACCTTTGGCACTCCAAAAGTTTTAGACCACAGCTCCCTGAATTCCAAGCCTGTATTGCCACTGGGAGTTGTGGTCCAAAACATCTGGAGCACCGAAGGTCCGCCGCTACTGCTAAAGCACTTCATGTGCCATTGGACCAAGCGCACTGTGCCTCATTAATGACTTGTGTATGTGTCTTCTGCAGATGGTGCTTTTTTGGACCTGTGAGAAGTACCCTCGCTCCAAAGATTGGCAGTGCTTCCACACAGGTTTCCTACGGATGGTCAGGAAGTTGCACAAATGTGTGAGCCAGCACTTCCTGAAGCACTATTTCATCAAAAACACCAACCTGCTGAAGTATGCCAACACCAATGACCTAGATGTGGTGGCAAGCCGGCTGTCAGTCTTCTTAGAGAACCCTGTGCTTCCCGTGGACTGAGAAGAATGGAGGAACAAGCTTCTCAACAACCCTTTAGACCTTATCTGTAGCTTCTCTGTCCATGTGGCTATCCCTTCAGGTGATGAGTAGGGAGCGTAGAATTAAATAGAAAAGTGGAAGCAAGCCCTTTCATGTCCCGATTCCCCAGTTGTCAGTGTGCTTGTGTCCCACCTCTTTACTCTGAAGCCAAGCTGTTGAAAATGTCCAGAACCAGGAAAAGGACATGTGGACCTCTTAGATGGTACAACTATTGCTATTGCCATTAGCATTGGTACAAGCTTTTTGTGTGAAGTTGCAAAGTGTAGATCTGAGACATCTGGAACTATGGTTGTAAATAACAAAGGCAACTCTTCTGCTCTTGTGGCTTATGTCTTCCCTTTTGGAGAACAGGCTTAATAAGGAAGATTGGAAACATCTTGAGAACTATCTGATTTATGGACTCACATAGAGGTTGTTCAAAGGACAGAGACCAGTTTGTAAATAAATCTTATCATTTTCTTTACCTATTACAAGTTCCAGTTGCTGCAACAACTTGCGTCTTCTGACACTGGACTGTAGTATCTCTTTCTCTGTGGGTGGCTATTTCTAACATGGACTGTGATATTTGTTTCCCATACTAAGAATCCATGCCTGACTGCATGTGCAAGATACATATAGCACATTGAAGCAGGTGTATAATACATTCCTTGTGTGGTATTCTGTGCCATCAAGTTGGAACTGACTTGAATTAAAGGAGTGGTTTTACCAGTGCTGCTCCTCAAGTGAGTTTCCGTGGCTGAGCTGGGATTCAAACATTATTCTCTAAAATCCTTCTCTGTTACTTTACCCACTACACCACAATGAGAACAACAACATACTGTACTTGGGAGGAGGAATACTTTTTACTGGCTAATTCTTTACTAAGATAAACAATTATGTCTGTTCCAAGTACCTGGACTTGTGGCCTGCCAATGGCACAATTCAAGGGTGGCTGGGGTCACATTTTTAAAACTGCAGGACACTAAAGGGCTGGGTCTTTCCCTTTCCCCTCACTGCCATCCCAACAAAACACATGCATTGCTGACCCTGTCTCACAAATTCAGTCAAGGCTGGGGGACTCCAGTCATTTCCAGCTGTGACTCACCACCAACAAGGCCATTTTCCAACCATGATGGGCATTGCAACTAAACAATATCTGTGTCGTATTTGAATCAGAGCCTGCCTATCAGGTGTGTTTCTATCTATCTATCTATCTATCTATCTATCTATCTATCTATCTATCTATCTATCTATCTATCTTGGATCAACCAATTCATATACAAGTGGTACCTTGTATAAAGGAATTAATTCGCTCCAAATGAAATTCTGTTAAGCAAATTTTCCTTTATACAAATTTTCCATAGGAATGCATTGAAAACAGAGTAATCCCTAATCATGACCATTTTATGTTGTATGGATTTGTCTCATAGACCATTCTGTTAAGCAAATTTCTCCAGAATTTATGTTGTACAGATTTTATGTTATACAAACTGTTTGTTATAACAAGGGTCCATTGTATATAAATTCCAGATCCTGAATAGTTCCATAGCAGCGGCCTCTGCCCCTGGAGCTCCTTCTCAGCTGAGAGTCTGATTTGGGCTGCCTCATGATATCAAGGACAGCCACAGGAACTGATTCGGAAGGAGGGGAGGCAGCAGGGCAAGGGAAATACACTGGGAAATTCATGAAACCACTTTAAATGTTTGTTGGTTCAGGAGAGTTTGGGTTTTCTGGTTTGGACGAACCCAAACCAAACTTGAAGTGGACCTTTCAAGTGAAGCATGATGACAGTCCTGAATCTCTTCCATGTGGCTGAAAAAGAGGTTTGGGATGTTAAATTACCCAAAGATCTGCCTGAAACTTCATTACAAAACCAGCTACAAAATAGAGGTGGGGACCAGCCAGCTGATGGCCATGCTACTGCAGATCAGATGGCACCTGCATCCTCTCCATCTGGGGTTGCTCGATGGCTTTCATTTTCAAGGGCCGCCCCTTTTCGGTAAAAATAATCAAGACCAAAGTGGAGAGGCAATCGGCTTTCTGACTGCGGGGGGGAAGGGGGATTCGTGCTACAACAACAGCTAAATATCCTTTTCCCCCGTTACCTGATTATTCCCAAGCATCTCCTGGTTCAGCAAAATTTCATCCTGCAATCTGGGAGCCTCTTTTGCTTTCACGGCTTCCCAAACCTTCTCCAAGAGAGGACTATCTAAAAATACCTGGAGCTCTGTTGAGTCCTACAGTACTGTTACTCCTTATTCCCACCACATGGTGGCAGACATTCTCCATGCTTGGTGCAGTGAGTACTCGGCAAATACTGTATGCTGAAATATTATGCACTCCTAATAAGAGAAACCAGAAGTCTTTTTTATTTTTTTTATTTACAGAATTGTTTAGCCAAGTAGTCTTGCAGAGTCTTTAAGACTAAGGATGTGACTAGATGGCCAGCTGGATGGGGCTGAAGAAGTTTGCTTTGAGGTAGTGTGGTGTCTCGTTTGGGGGTATCTTTGCACCCATATGCAAGGATTAAATGGTTTCAGGGCAAGAAAGGACACCACATCACAGGTGACCCTATTAACCCTTTCCTTCCTTTAAATGAAAGTGGGAGTTATCCCTCCTTGGCCTCACCTCCTTCTTCCTTCTCCATGGGGCCAATGAAAGAAAGCTTCAGTTTTAAATTGTCCTAATTGTGTGTGTGTGTGTGTGTGTGTGTGTGTGTGTGTGTGTGTGTGTGTGGTGTCGTTACAGTCATGACCGCCTCTTCATAACCCCACGTCCATGGAGCTTTCTTGGCAGAAAATCTGGAGTGGTTTGCTACATCCTACTCCAGGCACCTACAGCACCTGGTATTCCCTGGTGGTCTCCCATCCAAGTACTAACCAGGGCCGACCCTGCTTAGCTTCTGAAATCAGGTGAGACTGGATGTGCTTAGGGCATCTTTGAACTGTATATTATCCCTCATTACTGTAAGCCACCTTGGGTCCTTTTCCAATGAGAAAGGCAGAGTAAAAATACTCAAAAGCTAATAAAATAAATTGTGTGTGTGTGTGTGTGTGTGTGTGTGTGTGCGCGCGCGCGCTTTCTAAGGCTGCTATATCACCTAGGGAAGATCCTGATCTTCTGAAGGCCCGGCTTTTCCTCCTCCTCCCATCATAAGAACATAAGAACATAAGAAGAGCCATGCTGGATCAGGCCAAAGGCCCATCTAGTCCAGCTGCCTGTATCTCACAGTGGCCCCACCAGATGCCTATGGGAGCGAATGAGACTAGATATCTGTCTCCTGATACCACTCCCCTGCATCTGGCCCTTGAAGTACCCCGGTTTAAAGCCTGGAAACTACACATCTCCATCATGGTTTGTAACCTGTGATGGACTTTTCCTCCAGGAATCTGTCCAATCCCTTTTTGAAGGCATCCAGGCCAGATGCCATCACTACATCCTGTGGCAGGGAGTTCCATAGACTAACAACGCGCTGGGTGAAAAATATTTTCTTTTGTCAGTTCTTACTCTCCCAGCCCTCAATTTGAGTGTATGTCCCCTAGTTCTGGTATTTTGGGAGAGAGAGAAGAGCTTCCCTCTATCCACTTTACTCATACCCTGCATTATTTTGTATGTCTCAATCATATCCCCCCTCAAGTGCCTTTTTTCCAGACTAAAGAGGCCCAAATGTTTTAGCCTTTCTTCATAAGGGAGGTGCCCCAGCCCGGTAATCATTTTAGTCACTCTCTTCTGCACCTTTTCCAGTTCCACTATGTCTTTCTTGAGATGCGGTGACCAGAATTGTACACAATACTCCAGGTGGGGCCTTACTATTGCTTTGTATAATGACATTATAATGTTGGCTGTTTTATTTTCAATCCCCTTTTTCATAATCCCTAGCATGGAATTGGCCTTCTTCACCGCTGCCACACATTGGGGAGACACCTTCATGGAGCTGTCCACCAACACACCAAGATCTCTTTCCTGATCCGTCACGGATAACTCAGAGCCCATGAGTTGATAGATGAAGTTTGGATTTTTTGCCCCAATATGCATTACTTTACATTTGGTTGCATTAAAACGCACTTGCCATTTCTCAGCCCACTCCCCCAGTTTGGAGAGATCCTTCTGGAGCTCTTCACAATCTTCTCTGGTTTTTACCACACGGAAAAGTTTTGTGTCATCTGCAAACTTGGCCACCTCACTGTTTATCCCTGTCTCCAGGTCATTTATGAACAGAGTGAAAAGCACCGGTCCCAGGACAGAGCCCTAGGGCACACCACTTTTCACTTCTCTCCATTGTGAAAATTTCCCATTGACACCTACTCTTTGTTTCCGGGATCTCAACCAGTTCTCGATCCATAAGAGGACCTGCCCTCTTATCCCCTGACTGTGCAATTTTCTCAGCAGCCTTTGGTGAGGGACTGTGCCAAATGCCTTTTTAAAATCCAGATAGACTATATCCATCGGTTCACCCAAATCCACGTACCTGTTGACCTTTTCAAAAAATTCTAAAAGGTTTGTCAGACAAGATTTACCCTTACAGAAGCCATGCTGATTTTCTCTCAGCAAGGTTCGTTTTATGTGTTTTAAGATGTGGGATTGCAGTTCCCATGTACAAAGGTGTTTTTTTTAAGTGCAGTTCAGCCCCATGGACAGCAGGTGGCACTAGGATTTTAAAAAAGACAAGCAGGCTGGCGGTAGAGCTTGGGGAAGTTAAAAATAACAGCACTGGATCCAGCTTCCTGGTGCTCAGAGGGTGGGGGAAATTTTTTTGAAAAAAATAGCCCCGAGCAGCCCCCCCCATGAGGGGGGAAAAAAGAAAGAAAACCGGATCATACGGTCCCATGACATCTACCTCTTTAAAAGGTGGATTTTTTTAAGCGAGGCAAAAAATTCCCTACCTCTCTGGTAAGTCTTGGAAACCTCACTTAAGGGGGTTTTCTTTTTTTCTTTTTCCCCCAAAAAGCCTGGTGGCCATGGGGACGGCATTTTTGGACATGGTTTATCTCCAAATTTAATCTGCATTTAAAGGGGTGTGGGATAGGGGCCTAAGAGGCACAATGTTGAATTGATCTGCAGATCAACCAATTCAGCACTGGATTAGAAACGATTAAAAAACAAACATTGAATCCTGTCTCCCCTGCCTCTGAGGAGTGGAAGGAAACAACCCACTGCTTAATAGTGGGTTAGATCCTGCAGTGGCTAAGCAAACATGACAGCCCGCCTGCAGTTTTAGTTCAGTCTTGATCATGCATGTCAGAATCGAAAGGAAACAGAAGAGTGATCCCATCTGCCATCAGAACAGCAAGTCTGCACGCGTGAGTCTTCCCAGATCAAGGTGAAAGCCGTAGGTGGCACATAGTACATGAGTGAGCTTGAACAAACAGGATCTTAACAAGGCTGGTGCAAAACGATGCTGGAATGGCTGCACCGGCCGTTCCCCCAGAGGGATTTTATTTTCTTCAGCCACTAGAGCCCGTCACCAGGGTGATGACCTTTTGTATCCAGCTTAACTTCTCCATCAACACTTCTCCATCAAATTGTCTCTCTTTGGCAACAGAAGGCAAGTTTAGTTATGGGGTTTTTTTTTAACTTGGAACATCTTGTACCCACCTGTTTAAGTTTGCATACCAGTAAAGTCTTTGTCTAGTACATTCTTATTCTGGCAATCCCAGATATTCTCTTCTTAAGCAAACATGTGAGAGGGTTTATTGCTCAAGATAAGCTAAGTAAAAAAATCCATAATAAAGAATCAGATCTAGCAAAGGGACTGGTATATATTCCAAGGCATTAACGTGTTCTTTTTCTGTATGCATCTAACTCAAATAATCTGTCCCATATTTTTTTAAAAAACACCAAAGGTCACCCTTTTTGGTATTTCAGTTTAACCAGTTAGTAGCTTTACAACTGGGCTGTTTGAAAAGCTTCTCTGTGGTAAATGGCTTAATTTCTGTTGCACAGTTATGCAAATAGCATATGTTTCAGATGCAGATTGCTGTACATTATCTCCATAAATATTACCTGTTGCAGGCTGGAGATTTCTTTCCTTTACAACAACTAGACTTAAAAAAACACACTGTTTGCATAACTGCATAGCAGGAATTGAGGAGATCTTAGTGTTGTATGGATGTTCAACCTTAGGTCCTATAGGCCTGAGTCACATGAAACACTATCCAGGGGGATCAGCACTTAATTGTTGGAAATGAAAGACTGAGCAATTCACAATTCCTAACTTGCTGTCTGAATAAGAGACCTAGCAAATGCCACATCAGTATTGCATACATCGCGGAAGTCTATCAGGTGCACACAGTCTCAGCCTAGCTATTGAAATAGATAGTCCACAAACTAGGGTTGTCTCTGCTTCCAAAAGAGACCTAGCCACAGATTGGAAGGGAGACAAACAATTAGCTTCAACCCAAAAAGGCTAAAATTGTGAAGCTAAAAGACACTCCAAAATATTATGGGAAGAGAGAGAGATGCAAATGTGTACAGAACTGTGGGAACCATCCAAGTCTTGTCTAACAAGTTTCCTTTATAAGAAGAGGACCCCACCCTCTTTCAAGGAAGCATTTACACAATGTTACCCAAGAGAGCAGTTCTGCTTTGGCAGCAGCATTTATAAGCCAGGATGGCCAAATGATGGTCAGCATAAGCCCTCCAAGCAATGGCCATGCAGACAGTTTCAATTCTCCAAACAGGCATTTTCTTTATTAGATCACAGCCCAGGATTCTACTCTCCTATTGCAGATAAACAGAATGTGTGCCAGTCGACATTTTCAGCTATGACTGAAAGAAAGCTATGGTAGCTTTACCTGTGCAAAAGATTTTCAGGGGTGTCCCACAAACCATTCGGCATGCCCTTTCCACAGCTGGGGTTTGAACACGGACACTGGCCTCTAATGCGTGTGGCGTAACAGGCGCAGGAGTCAGCATGAAATCTGGGCATGAAAGTCAGCCTGTGAAATTCTTCTGCTTCCTGGTGTGCCTGGATTTTTCTATACACTTTATTTGAACAAAGACAGGTTATATCACAGCTGTGTTAGAAGCCAAGGACACCAGGTTTAATTTTCACCGTTATGTTTCTATTTTGTTTTAAGAATCCCCAGATCATACGTACCTCCCACCTGCCCGAATCCTATATCCCGGTGGTGCTTCTCTTTGTGGGCAGTAAAGAAAAAAAAGGGGGGGTGCCCACAGCTAGAAGCCCAGACTAAGCAGTGGGAGCAGAGTTCCCTCTCTGGCTTTCTCTCTGCTGGGCACCCAAGCCCGCCCCTTCCCGTTGGCCTTGTGCTCCGTCAAGGCAAGCGGCTGCTGTTCCTGCTGCTGCATGTTTTGGCCCAGAGGCAGAAAACCCGCTCTGCCCACGGCACGTTCTGTTCCAGGGCAGCCCTTCAACGTGAAGGAGGGAAGGTGGGCTGGACAGCCCAGTTACGTAAACACCCTCCTGGCCAGCTCACATTTCACTGATTTCCTGCCAAGTTAAGAGACAAAAAAAAAGAGCTGGAGAGCTAGTAGAGCATGGTAACAAGGCAAGGGAAGAGCTTTAGCCAGGTATTGCAGCAACACAGCATGGGAACAAGTCACCCACCCACCCCTGAACCCATCATGGAATATCATTCCTTGCTACACAGAAAGGCCTGACGTAACTCCCTCCCCTTTGTCTCCTAGTTCTCTAGATAGGGCACAGTATGTTCATCACTAGATGCCCTGAGCATATCGGATCTCATCTTGGAAGCTAAGCAGGGTCGGCCCTGCTTAGTACTTGGATGGGAGACCACCAGGGAATACCAGGTGCTGTAGGCGCCTGGAGTAGGAACTGGCAAGCCACTCCAGTATTCCTGCCAAGAAAACTCCACGGACATGGGGTCACAAAGAGTCAGTCATGACTGTAACGACGCAACAACAACAACGTTCATCGCTACCACCAAGTAAGCCTTCTCCCTCCACCCCATAGCATAGAATCATAGGATAATGGAGTTGGAAGGGGGGCTATAAGACCCTCGAGTCCAACTCTCTGCCCAATGTCCTCCGGCCAAGGGGATGTGCCATCTCCTATCCACCATGGATTATTAGCCAGTTGATTATTGCCAGGGGCTGGTTTTGAGATGCTCAGTGTGTTTCTCCTACCCCGCCCCACCACTCATAGTTCTCCTTACATGCCAGATTCATAGAAATGGTCATAGAATGGGTATGGATCTAAAAATATCAAAGTCCTTTCTTTTTCTTGGACCTTTGATCCTTTGGTAGAGTGCTCTGCTGGATATAATATGCAAATATTGAGCTCCACAGCTTTACAGAATGCTGGTGCCAGCATAAAATGTTGCAACAGATCTCTTCTATCAGTACTGGGGATCTGGGCATTGTCTTACCTGCAATTGACAATGCTTAGGTATTTGGCTGCAGAGCCAGAGGCTGACTGTTCAGTTCCCCACTATGGCGGTTACTTCACGTCCTTCTTTGTTCCGAAACTAGTTTTGTACCGTGACAGTGTTGGTTTTGTCCCCGTTTCAGTGTTCCCATGGTCATGATAACTTCTTTCGTGACAGGTGTTACCTTACAGTCTTGAATTTGTCTAGCTTCCTTTTCCCTTTGGGGGGGGGGGCTTAAAAATTATTTTTCGGTATTTTGCTTCTGAAAAGTCAAAATAAAAATTAAAAAGGACACAGTTTTCTGAGAGAAACGAATGTTTTGTTGCGTGACAGTCATCACAACATGGGCTGATACTTCACGTCCATCTCATAGCTGTTCGCGGTCCCGCTGGGGACCGGCATGAAGAAATCTAACCGCACGTCCATTGCGGGAGGAAGGGAGTTCGTCCTGAACATGCCCCCTGAACTGTGATCTAAGCGGGATGAGAGATTCGCCTCCCTGGCCTTGGGAATCTCCTCATCTTGCTTCTCGTTCCAACACGAGAGCCTGTGAGGCCAGTCCCCCCCCCCCCAACGTGCCATTCTCCATCTAGTGGCAGGAGTGCGAACTGCCATTCGTCAGTACATTCCCTATGGAGTCAGAAACGCAGTGCAGAGAGAGTAAAAGACGAATGCCTCAAATTCAGCTCTGTAACGCATTGAAGGCAAGGCTTTGGAGAATTGAAACATCGAAAAATGGAAGGTCGGGCTGGGGAAAAAATGGAGAACAAAGACATGGAATTTCACATCTCATCACGGAACGAGGACGTGCGGTAACAATCATGCTGGTATCATCCCTCATGCCTGTGAGTACACGGGAACAGGGACAGAACCGCAAGACCACGTGACTGCAGCCGACATCAACACGCAACAAACTTCCGCCTGGGACGAGAGTGGACGTGAAGTAACCGTCATGGTGTCTTGTCTCAGAGCAGAAAGCGGGAACAAAGAGTGACAAGGGAAAACCCTACCCCAGAACCAGGTACAGTATTGTCGTACCTAGCACCCGTTCTCAGGGCGCGGTCAAGACAAATTTTAGTAGTTGCATGACGGACATGAAGTAACATTTTTTTTGTACCGCTCCTAAGTGCAACACTAACAGAGACAAAATGGATGTGAAGTAACTGCTGATGTCTACTTGACAAGAGCTGGGTGTGATAAACTATGGCGTCTTTTCCAGCTCTGTAATTCCAACACGATGATGGTGTACAGAAGGAGGTGGGCAGCTGTGCCACTAGAGCCCTGTGTTTACTTTGTAGAAGCAAAACAGAGTGCTAGTAGGCAGCCATCAAAGCACCTTCAGTGTAAAAGATAACATGTAAAAAAATGCTCTTTCAACGTCATAGAAAACATTGGTGAATCAGCCTACCTGCATGAGAGCTACAAAGCAAGAGAGTGTACCATGGTTACAAATGTAAATGGCAACTCAAGGCGGGATATTCTAAATGTGTGTTTGGAGGAATGGCCTGGATCTTTTTTAAAAAGCCAGCCTCACAGGGATGGTCCAACAGCCACCATTACACAGGCGTAATGGCAGATAGACTGCGTTTGATAGAGCAACATAACTCCATCCTCCCCTTTAAGTGAAAAGGATGACACTTTCATTCCTGAGAAGATGTTGTATATCTGCAACAGTAAGCACAGATTGTGGACAGACATGGTGGGGGGGATATTTATTTGTCAGGAAGCTGATCATCCAGAAAAGGCAATAAAGCAGAGAGGGCTCATTATACCCATTGAGGATGACATGTCCTAAAGAAACATCTTCACTCTCTGTGTATTTACTTAAAAGGTGACCCCTGGTGGTGGGAACTCAGAACCTGTGGCGTAAGGTTCTCCTCTCCTATTTTACTCTAATTAAAAAAAGCTGTACACTGATTTCACTGCTGCTGAAAGCTACGTTTATGACCAGATGAGATGCTGAAGAGCAACCCAGAGAGCTCCTGCGCTCAGCAGAAACTACATGGGACCCCTTTGCCAGCCTCCAGAAGTGAAGGACACACAATGCCACATTGTGTTTTTAAAGAAAATAGGGGAGGACTTTCCCAACCCCAAACTTTCAGCCTCTAATTGGGATATCTGACTGCTAAATTTCTATTTCCTGGCTTATTGCTCCTGGACCCAGATTAGCTACAGGCCCTGCGATTATCGTCTGGCCTGGCCTAGTGTCCCCCTGTGACGAAGCTTTCCCAGCATGGGACCTCACTGAACTTTTGTACTACAACTATCATCATCTTTGATCACTAACCATGCTGGCTGGGACTTCATGATTCTATGTAGTCTGCGGACATTTTTTACAAGATGAGGACATGGTAAAGGTCCACGTGATTCTACCCCCACACTGCTGGTTATTGGCTACATGGTTTTTGAGTAAATCTGCATCCACTTAAAGAACAAGTGGTGGAAGTCTACAAGCACAGGCTCAAACAAAATCTGAATACAGCTCTTCCTCTCCAGTTCTGACATTTGTATTTCCGACTGGCCTTGTGCAATTCTGCCACACATTGGGTAACCACACCTTGCTTTATCTGGCAAGCATCTCACTTCCTTAGTGAGGAATTTCCACCATTCTCTGGTGATCTTTGCCACAGTTTATATGTGTTAACCTACTACAGAAGTCACTGAGGAAAAAAGGGTCGGCTATTTACAGGCAATTCCAGGGATATTCCCTCATTATGTCACTTAAGTGCTAGTGTATTTTATAAGAATTGCTCCCTAATAAAAGTCTGTTTTCACTAATTTCCTCCTTGCTATATTGGCAGGGACAGTTACACATATATGGGTGGGGGGGACAAATGACTTGCTTGTCTGCGCATCTGCGCTCCTATTTTTTCTTTTTAGCGCTGCCTTGGTTTTTGTTTTATTTTTAATTTTTGACTATGAGGGTTCTCTGGCCTCTTAGGGGGTCAGGGGGGGCTAGAGGGGTCCGTGGATACAACTGGACTGTTTGGACTTCCTTGCTACCACCCGGACCTACGGAGACGCCGGAGATGCCGGAGATGCCGCCTTCCCTAAGTGCCTTTTGATTTTCTATTTGGGTCCCTGTTGTGGGAGGCTTTTCCATCTCGTTCCGCCGGGGCGACCTTCCCTCCTCTCCCTCTCCCCCATTTTCCTTTTGTTCTCACCGTTTGCCTGAGGGGGCCAGACCGCGGTTTTGGCTGCGCTCTGCTCGGCTGCGCTTTGCGCCCTGTTGCTGGCGTGTTACCCCCTATCTGCCGCTCCCGGGGGTTACGGCGGCCGTTTATTGTTGCCGGGTGCCGCCCGTTTTGAGGGCTAGGCGTGTTTTTCTTTTCCATCTTTCTTCTGGCCCCCTTCTCCCTACCCTCCCCCCTTGGCCGTTGGTATGTCTACCGGGGGAGGGTGGCTGCCCGGACCTAGGGCGGCGTGCCGGTTGCCAGCCGCCATTGTGGTTTCCACCCTTGAGCCATGGACCTGTTACCGGGCGGCGGCATTGCTGCCGGAGTCAGCTGTAGGGGGCAGGTGCGACCGGCCCGCCGTTTTTGCTTGGCCCTCTGCCCTGCTGCCTTTGCCCCCCCCTACAGCCCAGTTTTTGTGTCATCGACTTGGGGTGGGCGGCCTGTTTTGGATCTCGGGCGGCAGATCGGCCGCCGGTGTTATCGTGCTCCCATCTGGGCTCCGCTCGCTGGGCGGTGGTTGCCCGTTCGTCTGGGGGTGCGTGTGCCCGGTTCTCAGGCGGCAGGCCGGCCGCCGGTGCTACAGCTCCCTTGTGGGGACCTGTCCTCTCGGACGGTGACTCGACCGTCGGCGCCATCTTGGGAGGGTGGTTGGCCCGCCCTTCCTGTAACTTCGGGCCCAGGTTTGCGGGCGGCAGGTCGGTCGTCGGTGCAAAGATTCTCTTGGTTCCCTGAGGTGGCAGCTCAGCTGTTGGCCTGGGGGTTTGGTGCGGAGTCCCGGCCACTCGGACGGCGATTCGGCCGTCGGTACCGCCTTGGAGTGTGGCTGGCCCTTCTTTCAACAACCTTGGGTTCAGGCTTGCGGGCGGCATGCCGGCCGCCGGTGCCAAGATACCTCTGGCTCTTTGGGCGGCACTTCGGCTGTTTGGCTTTGGGGGAACTGTGGTGAGGGGGCTGGCGTGGTTTTGGACATCTTTCCCGCCTGTTTTCGCCCCCTTTGTCAATTGTGAACTGCAACATATTCTGCCTCGATTGCCTCCCGTCGGACCCTTGCTCTGCAGTCTCTGTTTCGGCTTGCTGCCGGCTGGCTTTGTTAACATTCGAAGGGAAGACGATCATCTTTATCCCGGGACTTGGGCGTTTTCTTCCACCTACTCAGAGTTATGAGCTCACTCCCGCTGTCTCTGGCTGTTGGGAGACCCCGACAGCCTTAGTAGGCTGCGGATTGCTCTCCGCTAATGGCCATAGCTGGCGGTTATGATCTCCCTCTGTACCCCTCCCGTATTTTCCCCCTCCTTGTTTCCATCTGAGGCCCTGAGTGCCCCATATAGTCTTATATTATATTGCATTTTATTTTATTATTATTATTATTATTTTGTACTGCATTTTACTTTATTTATTGGTTTTGATAATTTTGCCTTTTGTATTTTGTATTTGTATTCTGTATTTTGTATTTTGTATTTTGTTAGTTGTTCTGTTTTTTTTTTTTGTGCGTATTATTTGGGTCCGAGCCTCGTCCACTTGAGATCTCATGGAGTCCACCGGGTGTTCCATCAGGGTGGTGTCGGGCCGCGGGAGATACGCTGTGGGTCGGCGGGTCGATCGGTTAAGGAGAACTCGGGACAGACATTTATTGCCTGTCCCCCGTTCTGACCCGTTGGCCCGCCGCCAAATGGCTGGGATCCAAACTGTCTGTCCCTCCGGCCTGTCCTGTCTGCTTATCAATGCCAGGTCGGTACATAACAAGATCCCGCTTGTCCACGACTTGATTGTGGACGAGAGTGCCGACCTGGCCTTCATCAAGGAGACCTGGGTAGGCGAGGGGGGTGGGGCTTCCCTCACCCTCCTTTGCCCCCAGGGCTACCGCTTACAGCAGCTGGGCAGGCCGGGGGGGCAGGGGGGCGGGGTGGCTATGGTCTTTAGGGACTCTTTATGTGTCAGTAGATCCGCAATGTTGGTGAGTCCGGGCTTGGAATGTCTCCACCTTATGGTGGGTCAAAGGGACAGGTTTGGGGTAGTGCTTGTGTACCGTGCTCCCCGCGACCCTGCACTTTCCCTTCCGGAGCTCTCCGAGTTCATCTCGGCGGCACTTTTGAGGTCCCCCCGCCTACTAGTGGTGGGGGATTTCAATGTGCACGCCGAGGCTGGGCTGTCTGGAGTAGCTCTGGAATTCATGGAGTCCATGGCCTCCATGAACCTGTCTCAGTTAGTCATCGGCCCTACTCATAAAGGTGGACACACCCTGGACCTGGTTTTTGCCTCCACTTTGCGGGGGTTCGATCTGGGGGTCGGGAGATTGCAGGCCCGACCCGTGTCATGGTCAGATCATTATCTACTGACTTTCTCTCTTGCGGTAGCCACCCCGTCCCGCGGGGAGCCGGGCCCGTCCATCTGGGCCCGTCCCCGGGGGCTCCTGGACCCTACGCGGTTTTCGGAGGCCCTCGGGGATGTTCCAGACGGTTTGGATGACGATCCGGCTGACTCCCTAGCCCAACGGTGGTTTGAGGAGGTGGCTGGGGTTGTTGACCGGATCGCCCCCAAGCGCCTGATCCGATGCCGAGCCCGCTCGTCTCCTTGGTTTACCGAGGAGCTGCGGGCGATGAAGCAAGAGCGGAGAAGGCTAGAGAGCAGATGGCGGAACGCTTGGACGGCTCAGAATTGGGCTGCGGTTAAGGCGTTGAACGGTCGCTACTCTCGTGCGATAAGGGCGGCTAGGAGATCTTTTGCCGCCCTGAGAATTGGTGAGGCCTCGAATCGTCAAGCGGAATTATTCCGTGTGGTTAGAGACCTCACCAATCCCGCTCCGCCAGGGCCTCCTCCTAGTGATTTCACTAGTGAGTCATTCGCAGCCCATTTTAAATCTAAGATAGAGGCCATCCGTTCCGAGCAGGACACCGGTTGCCCTGATCTGGCCCCTGTCACGGCCAGTGTCGGGCCGCCTCGGTCGCCTCGGTTTGTTGAGTTTGGACCTGTTACACCGGTGGATGCCTCCAGGGCGCTGGGACATTGCAGGCCTGCGGCTTCTCCGTTCGACCCTTGCCCTGCCTGGTTGATTAAGAGCGCAGGGGGGAGCATGCCGAAATGGGCTTCACTGATCGCTTCGGCCTCCTTCAGAGACGGGATCTTTCCCAGTCTTCTGAAGGAGACGGTGGTGAAGCCCATTATTAAAAGATCCGGCTTGGCTGTGGACGATTTGTCCAACTATCGTCCCATAGCCAATGTTCCCTTTTTGGGCAAGGTGATTGAGCGAGTCGCCGCCCTGCGTCTCCAGTCGTTCCTGGAGGAGAACCATGTCCTGGATCCCTTCCAGTCCGGGTTCAGGCCGCGTCATGGGACCGAGACGGTCCTGGTCGCTCTGCACGATGATCTGTTGAGGAGGGCTGACAGGGGTTGCTCTACCCTGCTGGTCCTTCTCGACTTGTCAGCGGCTTTTGATCCTGCTAGAGCGGCTCTCGGAGGTTGGGATTGGAGGTCAGGCTTTGGCCTGGCTCCGGTCCTTCCTTGGAGGCCGCACCCAGCGAGTGAGCTTGGGGGGTGAGTTGTCGGCTCCCTGGACACTCTCTTGTGGGGTGCCTCAGGGGTCGTCGCTCTCCCCAATGCTCTTTAACATCTACATGAAGCCGCTGGCTGAGATCATCCGGAGTTATGGGGTCTGCTGTCATCAGTACGCTGATGACACGCAGCTCTATCTCTCCTTCTCCACCTGTGCAGTGGAGGCCGTCCAGACCCTTGATCGTTGCCTGGCTGCGGTACTGGACTGGACCAGGACTCACAGGCTCAGGCTCAACCCAGGTAAGACCGAGGTTATGTTCTTCGGGGGCTCTTCGGAGGGGTACTGTGGCCCTCTTCCCAGTCTGGGTGGGTCCGCCCCCCAGCTGGCGCAAAGAGTGAGGAATCTGGGCGTCGTCCTGGACCCGGATCAGACCCTGGAACCTCAGGTGTCAGCCGTGGTCAGGTCGGCCTTTTACCACCTAAGGCTTATCGCCCAGATTCGCCCGTACCTCGATGAGAGCTCCCTGAGGACTGTGGTACAGGCGCTGGTCGTGTCGAGGCTGGATTACTGCAACGCTCTCTACATGGGGCTCCCCTTGAACCTTGTTCGGCGATTGCAGCGGGTCCAGAATACGGCGGCCAGGTTGGTGGTTGGCGCGCGCCGTTACGACCGCGCCACCCCTATCCTGACCCGCCTACACTGGCTACCCGTTGCCTCCCGAATAAGGTTCAAGGTGTTGGTTTTGATTTACAAAACCCTCCATGGCTTGGCCCCAGCTTATTTGGCGGAGCGTCTCACCCGGCAACTAGATCCGGCCCGACCCACCCGTGCCTCGGTGGCCCTTTCACTGCGGACTGTTCCCCCGAGGGAGGCCCGTAAGGCGAGTACTCGTGGGTGGGCCTTCTCGGTGGTAGCCTCTTCCATCTGGAACCATCTTCCCAGTGAACTGTGGCGGGCTCCATCACTGGCGGCTTTTAAGAAGAATTTGAAGACCTTCCTTTTTCGAGAAGCCTACGGCGATGCATAGGGTCCCGTGTATATATCTTTTTTTTTTTAACCCGCCTGATTGCTCTTGGATCTTATTCCTTCTGTTATTGTTGTTTGTATTGTATTGTATTGATTTTTACTTGTTTTATCTGGATGTTGTGAACCGCCCAGAGTCCCCATTGTGGGAATGAGGCGGTATATAAGTGTAAATAATAAATACTAATAATAAATAAATAAATAAATTGAACAGAGGGATGATGCTTAGGTTTCTTTCTTCCCATCTTCTGTCCCAGGGGTATTTTCATCTCCTGAGGGAAAGAGAAAAACAGGGTGGTCCCAAGGAGGAGACCAGGAAGGTACCGCTGCCACAGGGCCGCCCTTGGGAGTGGCTCAGCCAAGCTGAAGAGCTCTCAAGCTGAGGTCAGTGCCTGAGCTATTTTTTTGTAATGTGCTGCCTTCAGCCAGCTACCAAAAGAGAGGAACACCTGCAAAGCCAAAGGAAACGCTGAGCTAGTTGTGCTGTGTTGCATGGTTGTCCTGCCAATGCTGAAGACATGGCTTTTGGAGTGTTAACTTGCACAAATGCGCCAGTAGGAAACCACAACCAGAAGACCCATGAGACCATGCCCCCTGGTTGCAAAAATAGCCTCAACCAGAAGGGCTTTGGAAATTTGAGGAGGTAACAGAAGAAGCCCAAAATGGATTCCTATTCCTGTATTCACATGAAATGAAAACTAAAGCAAATTTGTCATTCCGTGCGCTCCTTGGCAAGGAGTGGCCAGATGGCCAGATGGGTGGGGTATAAATAAATAAATAAATAAATAAATAAATAAATAAATAAATAAATA
>JAHTLZ010000198.1:9226626-9247004 GCA_023846285.1 Phrynocephalus versicolor | reverse complement strand
ATAGATAGATAGATAGATAGATAGATAGATAGATAGATAGATAGATATGCTACTGCTAATACCTATGCTTCCCCCCTCCTCCTCCTCCTCCATACAGCACTGGATCATCCCTTTGAAGCCCCACAACCTGTCCACGGCCCCAGTTGCTTCCCTTCCTGGTCCTTCCATCACCTCCTCCTCTTCTTCTTCTTCCTCCTCCTTTGCTGCCATTTTAAGAGACAGGCTGAGCTTCCCTTCCAAAAGCTGGTCTCTGCCGATGTGTCTGCACATCAGCTGATAGGTGGAGGCATGCACAGAGACAGCAGGCTCAGCTCCCAGAAGGGAAACCAGGCCTCCTGTGTCTCAAGATGGCAGCAGAGGTGGAGGATGAAGAGGAGGAGGCAACAGGACCAGATAGGGTGGTGGTGACAGGGGCAGTGGGAAGGGGGCAGAAGGCAAGCTGTGAGGGAAGGTTAGTGAACAAATTTTGTGCCCCCTAAAAAATCTGGTACCTGGGGCAACCACACCTGTGGCACCCTCCACGCTACACCCCTGCCTTGTAATTATATTGTATGTAAACAGAGATTAATCTTTAAGAGACATACAACATGTGTGTGTATATTGAATCAGGCATCTTTTAGAGCAGGCATGGGCAAAGCACTTTCATCCAGATGTTGCTGGACCACAACCTCTGTCAGACCCAGCAAACAATACAGCGCTGCAGTACAACAGCACCCATGGCATAAACAGAACAGGTCTTTTTTGTTTTATGAAATGTGATTTTTATCTTTTGCTTGGTAACATTCTCCTTTGACCCCTAATTATACTTTAGTAACTTGTAACCTCGCTTGATTTATTATCAGAAAAAGCCAATAGTAAACTAAGCATCAAGTGACCTCTCAGGCTGGAGTGGAAGCCATTTTGTCTCGGGGCAAAAAAGAAAAAATGGGGAAAGAGAGAGAAACAGAGATGAGGAAAGGTGATATGACCCGCAGCAATAAAAGAAAATCCGAACCTTATGGAGAGGCAATATTTTTATTAAAGTTCAAAGGTTTGACCTTGTGACTAGATTACCGTAGTTAAATTGTGGGTACCTGCAATTAAATGCTTACTCCCAGCATTATACTCCATTGTCCTCATGTAGTCATGATTGTCATCTGGAGAGTTTATAGTTATCTGTTACCATAGTAAGTTTCCATACAGGGAGGAAAGCCAGCTCAAATATTTTCCATGGCTGGAAGAGCCCATTGTGCTTAAAGCAGCCCATGCCATCCAATGGCCCTCTTTATTTTCAGAGCTGGTAGCTAACTGCACTTCTGATCAAAATGTATGTCAATCTCCCATTCTCAGTCTAGGAAAATTTCTATTCTTGCTGATGCTCTTCAGCAAGGTGCTGACACTGAGGGAGGCTCGCAAGATAACAAAAAGGAATCTCGGTGGCGGCCCCTATACTGTACTTTGGAACAAACTCCCCTTGGAGATCCGTCCGGCCTTCACGACCTTCAAAAAAAAGTTTGAAGACATTATTTAAATCTGCTTTCCCAGATTATTATTATTATCCACTGATATTAGTCCACTGAGCCTCATGGCGTAGTGGTTAAATGCCTGTACTGCAGGTAAAACTGTGCTCACGACCTGGGGTTCAATCCCAGGTAGCCGGCTCATGGTTGACTCAGCCTTCCATCCTTCCGAGGTCGGTAAATTGGTAAAATGAGTACCTAGCTTGCCGGGGGGGGGGCAATGTGTAGCCTGCATACTGTAATTAAACTGTAAACCACCCAGAGACTATGTGAAGTGGTATGGAGTGGTACATAAGCTTTGCTTTATTAATTATTCTGCTGCTCTACTGATTTTACAATCTGCTTTGTCTGCCCTTAGCCCATCTTTTTCAATTTTGATCAAAGGCACTGAAGGTGGTGCTCAGGGGCTCATTTTAAAAATCCTCATTGTGTCACTGAGTTCTCCTTAGTGCAGTTAAATGTGTTAAAGCAACAGGATTTTGATCATTGTGAAACAGTTCCTTTGTTTTTAATACAATAGTCTTTTAACCCAATAATTTGTTAAATTTGGTTTCAACACCGTAACTTTTCGTTTATTTTGATCTGCAGCTCCTGGTCAGTCCTGCTTTAAGCTGCTTTGAGTTGTAATCTGGAAGGAAAAGAGGGCTGCAAATCATCCACCTGGAAGCCAGGCACAGAATGAATGGGCCTGGAATTGCAAACCTTCTTTCCTTTTTGTGGAATTTACCCATGACAAGCAAGACTAGCTCACCATGACAAGCAGGCTTCCTGCCAAAGCAATCCGAACATGCCTTCCCTTGCTCCCTTAAATGAGTTGCAGGCATATACTTGCCATCAGCTTAAAACACAAAGACACGTTTTTAATTTATCAGGATCTTCCTTCAGTAATGGCTGAAGCCCAGCAGTGCTGTTTGTGCTCTCTTCTCTCGAAAGGACATATTTGCCCAGGCTAGTTCCACTGATAAGAATGATATTTTAATAAAGCTTATAACTGCCATTGACAAATAAAATGGCAGCGGTTGTGTTCTCTTTCTGTGTTTCCCCCTTTCCGTTCTCCCCCCTAAGAGTGCTATCTAAAAGCCTGCATTTGCTCTGGAATGTGTGTCCTGTTGGATAAAGCCATAAATAAGTGCCTAAATAAACACTTAGCTGTGTTAGAAGACCATTAGCGGAGGTGTCCGTGCTGGAGATAAGCCAGAAGCCTTCGAAATAGCGATCGATCGCGGAGCTGTCAAGCACTCCCGTCTTGGAGCGGCGCGGAGTCCCGGGAAGTGCAAGACAGGTGGCGCCAGAGCGCAAGATGAATGTCTTCCACTATCAATTTCCCGTCAAAATTGATTTGTAACAATGTGCAAACTATGTATTCTTTGTACTTTCTTTGTAGTTTTACAAGCGATTTATGGCTCGCAGCTGCATCCTTATCAATTTAGATAAAGGAGGGGCTGTGAGCGAATATATTCCTTATAAAAACCTTAAAGTTTCTTTGTCCGGCGCCCCAGTCTTTCCGACTTTACTCGGCTGGGTGCCCGCTGCAGCGATTCAATAAAGCCTTTCTCCGTTCTTTGAACTTTGGCGTGTTTTTCATCTCTCGGCTCCACGAAACCGCGGCAAGGTATCCCGGGGCGTTGCTTACACCACCAGGAATGCCCTTTCCCTTCTTCGGTTTCCTATCTTGCAGTTACTTTGGACGTTACTTCACGTCCCTCGTGTCCCTCTTTGCTGTCCCGCTTGGGACCGGTACGAAAAAAAACTTACTTCACATCCATAGCGTGACAGCAGAATCTCATCCCAACCACGTCCCCTGAACTGGGAACAGAGCGTGACACAAACTGTACCTGCCCCTGGGCTAGGGAATTCTGTTGTTCCGGTTCCTGTTCCGAGACAAGGGATGTGAAGTAACGGCAATGGCTGTTTCCCCCTTTCGCTCTAGGACTACTCCAACAACCTAGAAAGTCGACTGGAACTCCTGCACTAGGCCAGGCTCGGCTGCCCACCTGTCCCTGCAGGAGAAGGCGTCTCTTGAAGGGACAGGCGGAGAGCCACTGTCAGGCGTAGGTCCATCCTCCTCGGGTCCCGGAGGCAGGGCTGAGCTCTCCTTGCCTGCTCACCTGCCAGCCCGCAGATTGCTGAGTATTGCAGCGTGGGGTTAGTGATTCAGCAGTGATTTCAGCTCTGAGACAAAGCAGGCTTGAGACAGCTTCTAGTGAACAGCTCTTTAATCAGGGAGAGACAAGACTGGGGACTGGGGAGAGGGAGTTACATTTATAGTCACCAGAACTGGCTAGGAAAAGATACATTTTGGAGGGAACAATTACAAGCAATCACAATGCTGCCTTTTGGCGGAAACCAATAGAATCGAGGATCCAAATGCATCAACTAGAATAAACCAATAGGCCTGTTCCCTTTGGAACAGGAAGGCAGTTACTTCAACCAGCAATTACAGATCAATACACAACACTGAGTACAGGGCGAAGGTGTCTTGCCCACCGCCCATGCCGCCATCGCCGCCGCTCGCCCGCAGCAAGGGGTGAGGGCTCGTCCGGCTCCTCCTGCCGGGCTTCCCGAGACAGCCCATGCGCCTGCAGCGGGGATTCGAAATATCGAAAAACGGAAGCCTGACAATATTTTAAAAAGGCTAAATGAAGCCAGGGAGATCCAGTAGTTGTCACGAAACAAGGACGTGAAGTAACAGTTGTCACGAGACAAGTAATCATGCCCATGGGTAAATGAAAACGGATTGAACAGGGACAAAACCACGTGACCGCAAACAACGCTGTCATGGAACAAACATAATCGGGGAACAAAGTAGGATGTGAAGTAACCACCTTTGTTCCTAAGAATAACCCTTTAGCTCAGTTTAAGAGGGGGGGGAACAGTAATGTGGGCAAGTCAAAGGGGCATGTGCATCCAGGCAGTAGAAGCTCAGCTGCAGATGGAGTTAACAGCATGTTTGTGTGTAGTCCAAAAGAGCGCCAGGAGTGGCACATTAAGCTCCTGTGCTCCCTGTGAGAGCTTTGCTGTGTTTTCTCCCATTGACCCAAATACCATTGGGGCAGCTCTTGTTTGTGCAGCCAGCAGGAAAGCTCCAGATGGCAGAAAAGGATGGGGGAGAAGAGGGAAGGAAGATCAGGAGCAACGCTATTTGTTGCAGCCCCTTCACTTCAGCAAGAACTGAAAGCTCCTCCCTGCTCTCAAGAGGAAAGGTTGTGTGAATGGCCACAGGGATACATAACTCTGTCACAGTCTCCTTTCCAGCTGATAGCACCAAGGAAGGAAGGAAGGAAGGACTGCATAGGGAGAAACACCCTTCTGTGTTATCAGCCGGTACATTCATTTATGCAAAGGTTATCTCCTTGCCATAACTGCTCTGAGACAAATTCTGGTGGCACCAACAGCATCATGATTTTATGCAAACCCAGTAGCAGGCGATAATCTCAAATCAGGCAGTGAAATCTCAAATTAGCCCTGCCTCCTGCCCCCCCAACACACACACACCTCTTTACTGGCAGTTTCCACTGGGGATGATTTGTTGATACCCATGGATGGTGGTTCATGTCAGGCAACTATGCATAAACTGTGAGCCAGGGGCAATCTCCCATACCATCTCAACTCAGTGATGAATTCAGTAGATCATCTTGTCAGGTCCCTCTCCACAACATTTGTAATACGGGGTTTTTGGTCACACTGACCCTCTTGGCCAGATTAACTTGAGGGTCCATCTAATTTGGAAAGGCTTGCCCCAGTTTGCTAGCTGGGGTTTGTGAAACAGAACACAAGAGTGAATCTTAGTAATATAACGATAAACTTTATTGCTTTCAATTTATTAATAGTGTTTTTTCAAGTCCCAGTAAACAGAATCCAGAGGTGTGAAGGCACAGCTGATGACTGGGTAGGCTTTAGCCCTTTATTTCTTTGTTGTATTCCACAAGACCCCTCTCTCCCCGGAGTGTCATTTGTTTTGTAAGGAAAATTGTCACTAAACAATATGGGAAAATCAAATTTATTGAAAAAATTCTACAAAAAATATAAACAAGACTGAAGACATTATTAGCTAAGACACCAGAAAAGGAGGAAGGGAGATGGCAATCTTTTGATCCAGGGAAAGAATCTGGATTAGGAGATGCACTGAAGAGAATAAAGCAAGTAAGAAATCAGAATCGCCTTGTCTTCTGCTGGAACCCCCACCTTTTATTTTCTAATTACATGGTAATATATCTGCCATTCATGTCTGGATTGGTTGTATAATGTCCTGGTATGACGGAGAAATCTGTTGAGTATATTTTATAAAGGAGATGAAAAACACCATCTTTTATTGGCTAATAACAGCCCAAATGTGCCAGTAGCTCTGTGAGTCTATGGGGGATGGTTTGCAAGCAAGTGACTCAGTGAGGTAAGGCTGACTGCTTGGTCCGCATGAGAAAGGTTTATGTATTTGTGGCTCTTTCATTGCTCACTTGTGGCTCAGAAGGCTTTGCTTATTGGTGGGATTCCTTTTCCTGCAGACAGTGGGTCATTACAGGACAGACACGTTATTTACGAGAAAGGGGTTGCCACAGAAAATGTAAACACTGGGGAAATCACTTGTTCATTTCTGCAGCACAACCACACCTTTAGCTACATTGAGGTGGCTTATACAAAAAATGTTTAGTTATGTATGTCCTTGGGCACCCCATGGCGTCACAATAATGAATAGAAAATTACTGCACTTATTATCTTTTGGAATCCAGGAATGGTCACTGGGCATTCCCTGAAACAATGACTTTTTTATTAAAGTGTGGAAGGATTTCTTGGCAGGAGAACCGGAGAGGCCAATGCTAACAGCTCCCTCGCTGCAGATGGCGGTGGCATCCGCCTATTGTTAACATGACCTGGCTTGAATTGTTCAGTGCCATTTAGCAGCTCCAGGGTGTGTGGGGGGGAGGCACTTAACATAACACCAAAAGGAGGGTACAAGATGACTCACAATAATGGTAATATATATGTGCCCAGATGCAAAATCAGAAAGCATTTAAAGGGGACTGCAGTGCCTCTTGCCCAGGTAAGAAAGACAGTGGCCAAGCGACCTATGTGCCAGCTGAGAATGCAGGCACTGCTTAACTATCCATGGGCAACTTCTTGCTACCTGCTACTATTTTCCATAGCCCAGGCACTTTCCTAACTGCCACAGCCACCTTTACAGAACAAGCTTCTGCTCTTATTATCTCTAAAGCCTGTGGTTCCTTTAGCAACTGACCATTGCCCCTGTCTACAGAACAAAGCTTGAAAGGAAAACAACTGAATATCAAACAGGGGAGTCAAGTCATTACTAGGTGTGAGATGCTACAATGACTCACACAGCTTGAAACCTGTGTCTACAGTGGTACCTTGTATAAAGGAATTAATTCGTTCCTAATCAAATTCAGTTAAGCAAATTTCCTTTGTACAAATCTCCCATAGGAATGCTTTGAAAATGGATTAATCCCTAACCACAACTGTTTTTCTGTTGTACAGATTTGCCCCATAGGCAATTCTGTTAAGTGATTTTCCCCAATCTCTGGAATTTTTTTCCTTTAAGCAGATTTTCTGTTAAACAAACCACTTGTTATACAAGGGTCCACTGTACTGGGTTTTTTTTTTTATCTCACAGCCAGATATGAATGGCTTTTTGGTATGTAGTCTCAGTATTCACCCCATGTATGTCTGAAGAAGCGGACACGTATGAGAGCTCAGATTAAAATACACTACAACCATCTTGAAGGTGGACGTTTGTCCTCTTTATTAGTTTTTACTTGTGTTGTGTTTCTTCTTCATAGGTTTGTTTGGAATTACATTCCTCAGAACTGCGTCCTTCAACACACCAGCTGAAGGAACACCTACTGCAACTATACAAACAGGGTGACGACCTAAGAATGATTAGGAATACAAGCTTCCCCCATTCACTTCTCTAAGGATACATACTTGGCCTGTTGGCTGAAGATTTCTTCTTTTGCCCTCTGAAGTACTCACTGTGGAGATAAGAAGCACCCACCAAACAACAGGGGGCTGAACCCTGCAGGCATGGTTGGGCAGGCGGACGGGCATGGGTGTGCACACCCGAGTGCACTAACATGCACACAAATGCCTTACACCTCTCCTACCAAGGCGAGGAAGAGGAGGAGGAGGGCACCACGGGTGCCACGGCAGCGGAGGGGGTGCCATTGCCAATCCTTAGGGGAAAGGAGGACTGCTGGGTGGTGGGAGGGTGCATGGCTTCCTTCTCCTGCTCCCCCTCCAGGTGCCCCCAGATTGCTGCGCCTGGGCAGATGTACCCTTCTGCCCCCCCCCCCCCCCCACCCCCCCGGGTGCCGCCCCAGGTGATTATTGGCCTGCTACACAGGGGGACTGGGAACTGCTCTCCTTCCTGGATTGATGCAGTATTGATGACAAAGGACCTGAGTGTGTTGTAACTGTGGCCAGTCCACTCACCTTTTAATCTGACTCATTTTTCTGCTTTACCTCATTTGTTTGTTTGTTTGTTCATTTATTTTGTTTTGTTTTGTTTGTTTTCTTTGTATCCCACCCATCTAGCCCGGGGGCCACTCTAGTGTACATCATGCTAACATGTCTTATCTTTGCAGAAGGCAAAAGAGGACTCTGAAAATAGAAAGCAGAATTTTTTGATTGAATTGATTTCCTGAAAGCGACAAAACTGCAGCTCCTCATAACTGACAGTGCAGTGCCCCTAGAAGGGCTTCTTAATATAGTCTTATGCAAAAATTAATGAAATGCATCCTAAGAAACATTCCAATTGAGAAAGTCAGAGACCCTGCTTTAGAAAATGGTACAGTTTCTAGGTCAGCAGGCAACTTGGGAGAAGGCCTGCACCAGCAGTTTTCCTTGACATACAAAATCCAATAATATGTTGGTTTAAGAGTATCTTGGTTTAAGAGCATTTTGCAAGACAAGCAAACATTTCTTCTACAGTTTGCCTTGATCAACAAGCAATGTCTTGATATACAAGCACTGGAGGAGATCACATGATCACAAGTGAACCAATGGTGGCTCTCCCTCCTTCCCTCCCCCTGATGAATTGTGCGTGATTGTCTGAAAAGTTCCGTCTCAGGCAGCCTCCAAAGCAGAGGGAGGAAAGAGGAATTGAGGCATCCCTTGCACCAGCCAGGAACGCTCTCAAAGGGGAATTTTAGGTTAGAGTTTTATATTTCTTTATATTTATATTTATTTCATTTATTTTCAACATTCTTATTTCCTCAAACCATTTCTAGTCATGGGGTGGCTAGTCAAGTGTGTATAGGGCTACACAATTTACTTTATTATTGTCACATTAAAAACAGAGTAAAATCCAGTTGTTAGTCCCAAGCGCAGCAGATTACGTAGCTAGGTACCTAAACCATGGTGTGGATGCGGACTTCTAGCCAACTTCACTTGTGAGTTTTGGCATTTTGTGTGTACTGTATGTGGTCTATGGGGCCCCAAAATGAATCATCTCATTTTCCATTATTTCTTATGGGGAAATTTGATTTGATATAAGAGTGTTTTGGCTTACAAGCATGTTTCCGGAACGAATTATGCTCGTAAACCAAGGTATTACTGTATGTAGAATCTGGCTTGGCAGGTGTGGGGCTTCTTTTGTGTTTTGTTTTTCTTCCCTGAAGGGCCATGCCAGTCCTGGTGTCAGGTAGAGGAAGTGTTGTTTAGGTCAGGGGGTCCCACAATAGACCTTATCATCTTCCCAAAGGCCACCTAGGCTAAGAAAAGACCCAGAAAGTTAATGCCACTCCAATGTGAACAGCCTTCTAAACCTGGTGCCTCTCAAACTATTGGGCTATAATTATTATTTGCCTGCAATCAACTCAGATATGGATGATGACTGATGAAGGTGGCAGTTCATAACATCTGAAGAGCATCTGCTTGGGGAAGACTGGATTAAATAATTCTAGGCTAGATGGTCTAACTTGCCATGAGGCTGATTTCTCTAAGAAAAACATGTAGCTGTAACGTATAGTGGTCTCTGTGTTATTTCAGTAACATTTGAACTTCTTTCTTAAGTATACAGAGTCTTTCTTTATCAATGGTCAGGCTAAGAGGGATGATCCATTTTCCACAAACTTTTAGCTACTGCCTCATAAATGTAACCAGTCCTACATGTGCTCCTCATATACTTCACTAGGTGATAACACAGTACAGTGGACAAGCAAGAAGGCTTCTTTATTTGTAAGAGAGAACATTACCCTTGTAATAAATATTAGTTTCGTTTAAAGCATAAAGCACAAAGGAAGAAACTTACATTAGGCAGAGTACAGTGGTACCTCTACGTATGGGTGGCTCTACTTATGAGAAATTTGACTTAAGAGCAGTAAACCGTTGGCATTGTAACTGCTGCCTTACAATTTTTACATGCGGTCTGCTCTACTTACAATTTTTTTTAAAAATCCTATTTTTAAATTTATTTATTTTTTGATTGTTTTAGATACGCTGCTCTACTTATGAGTTGTTCGACTTATGAGCATGCATTCAGAACGGATTAAACTCGTAAGTCGAGGTACCACTGTACTCTTAAACCTGCCTGAAATTCACAAGGAAAGCTTTGTGCTCCACCACTAATTGCTTCAAATGTTCCTTCTGGGCCTCTCTGATTGTCCCTTTCAATTAAAACATGAAAGTCTTTATTGGCTCCCATTCAATAGGACTTTTGAAATTCTTTGTAAAGTTCCTGGATGCCTCATCAAGTAGACAATCATGTGGTGATCAAGATGGTCAAACTCTCAAAAGCTTATTGGGGAATGACAATGATATCTGCGTTTGTGTTGTTATAGTGTTATAGTCATGACCGACCCTTCGTGACCCCATGTCCATGGAGTTTTCTTGGCAGGAATACTGGTAGTGGCTTGCCAGTTCCTACTCCAGGCGCCTACAGCACCTGGTATTCCCTGGTGGTCTCCCATCCAAGTACTGACCAGGGCCGACCCTGCTTAGCTTCCAAAACCAGGCGAGATCGGATGTGCTTAGGGCATCTAGGCACTGATATAAGCAGTGACAAAAATTTATCTGTTACTCTTGTTCTTTGAGTGGTCATTCTGTGATTCCACATATTGGGTTAATGTGCGCACACACAGTAATTTCTTGGAACCTTCTAGAGCTGAAACATTCTGCAAGGACCTCCCTCCCCTATAGAAGCATAGCTCTGCCCCTCCTTGCCACAATTCCCTATATATTTGCCAATGCCAAAAGTGACAGAACTGATTTGACGGATAGTGTGGAAGGAAGGGCAGGTATGTGTAGAATCACAGAACAACCACTTGAAGAACCAGAGTTACAGGTAAGTACAGTGGTGCCTCTTAAAATTAATTTAATTTGTTCTATGGGTCAATTCGTTTTATGAAAAATTAATCCTACAAAACGTGGGATGAAGAAAAAAATTGGGATAAAGATTAAAAAAGGCTCGGAAGGAATTTAATGTTGCAGAGGGTTAAAAATCATAATAACAGAGGCAACTGGAAAATTTCAGCAGAATACGGGACAGTTTAAAGCAGACAGGGTAAGAACAATTTAATCACTATACTATACTGGCTTTGTAAGCTTAAGGACTGAATAAACAAGAACTGTCGGGAGTGAATTCTGATCAGCCACGATGTCTGTGACTGCTTTTGTTCCATTTGGTAAAACATTGATTCTGAATGGTAAAACATTCATTATAAAGTCCTCCCCCTGGAGGACTGTGTGTGAAAAGTAGAATTCCTGGATGGGTGAAAACAAATTCTTCTGTATTTATTTCAACAGAGATAAAGCAGATAAGAACTGGAAGGGGTTACTCTTACCTTCTTTACGTTTGCAACTGAAGAGAGGGAGTACTGTGAAAGCGAACTCTAAAAAAATCCCTTAAGCTCCACCTAGTTGGGGGACATAAATGCAGCAGTTCCTCAGATCAACTAGACATTTTGAAGAATAAGCAGCACAAATCTAAAACAATTATGTGTGATGGCAACAAAAAGCCAAGAGAATTTAGAACATAAAGAGGCTAGGAGTCAACTACAGAAGACTATTATGGGTGCTAATGGAAAGTTGAAAGGCATGATACAGAACAATGAACAAAAGTTCAACAGCAAATATCAGACCTTAAAGAAGACAATAAATAATTGAAGGAGCTTGTTACAAAACAAATGAAAGAAATGGATATTGAAGTTGATAGGGTCCAAGAACAAGCTAGAATGAATAAGCAAACCATTTATTTGGAGGACTTATAACAGAAGGCAGAATCTGAACGTTTTGAGGTTGAAACCTGAGTTGCTAAAAATACAAAATGCATCCCTACAGGCTTTTAATGACCTTTCAGAACAGACAAACTGATTACTTTGCCACTATACTAAGAGACAAATCAATAAAATACAGTTGGGGGTATCCAGTCTTCATACGCATATATTATGATGAAGTTTACTAAAAAGAGGATCAGAATAGTACTTCGAACTGGATGAGAGAGATGGACATTTTATCAAAAGAAGAGTAAAAAAAGAAGGGTATAGAAGGAACTCTTGGATCTGATCCAGTTTCTGAAACTGATTCAGAAGATGAATGTGAAGTTTGTGAACCCATTGATGGGGATGATATGAAAGAGGGAGAGTTAATAATGAAACAAGAAACAAGCGAACGCCTTAAGCAACCTATGGTGGTGAGGAAGAAGGGAAAGAATAACAGTATATGTATTGAAGAATGTTTTATTTCTGTTTAGAACTGAGGTAATATGTTAAGCATGTAGAAGATTAGATAGTGGGGAAATGGAGCTGGCAGACAGATGTGGGTTGGTCCCAGCCATGAACTTGAACCCAACCTGCCCGCTCTGCCAAGGGTAGGAGGCAGCTTCAACCAAGGGTACTTGCTGGTGAGAAGAAAGGGAGAAGAAGAGGGATAGAGGTGGGGAAGGTTGTAGAAGAGCAGGGGTCTTCAAACGACAGCCCGGGGCCAGGGTCCTCAATCCAGCCCACGGAACCAATGGCAGACCCCCCCCCCACTCACCCCCTGCTTCGAGAGCAAGCCAGCCAGCCAACCTCTTTGGCTGCTTCTATTGCTGATGTGGGCTGGGTCACTTCCCCCACTACCCCCACCCAACGCCCAAATGATCAGCGTGACGGCTAGTGGGGCAGTTCAAAGCTGGAGGGCCATAGCAAGCTTCCCCACTCCCCCCACTCGCCGCCCAGAAGGTTGAGGCACCTGCTGCAGCCAAATGGGGCACTTTAAAATGATAGGGCCATGGCAAGGTCGCCCACTCCCTCCATGGCCCAGGGCCCCACCCTGCTCCTCCTTCACCCCGCCCTCCTGCCTTCCTTGTGTGGGCACTGCTGCTGTGTTATTATGGTTGTGAGGAAGAACAGGAACAAGTGGAGGCAGCCGTCCAAGCGGGAGTAGCCGTGGCAGTGGACCAATGGAGGGACGGACAGTGGGTGACCAAGGAGGAAAGGAGGAAAGCGACTTCCTGCCTGCCCGGCCCCCTCCAAGCTGCTGCCTTGCTCTGTGGAGGAAGGGAGAGAGGGCAAGAGAGAGCCCAGCCATGGCCAGAGGAGGAGGCCGCCGCCGCCACCGAATTAGTGACTGGCGAGGAGGAGGAGGTGGTGGTGGAGAAAGAAGGGAAAGCCAACAGTGGCCTGGGCTTGGTTCCTGGAAGGCTGGTGGAGCTGCATTTGTCCCTGGTTGGTGATGGGCAGGCCAGCAAGCCAACCAAGCACTGCAGCCTGGCTGGGCTCAGCCAGTGAGCTGGCTGTGGGTGGCTTTGGGCAGGCCTTCCTGCCTCCTCTCCCTCCTTCCCAGCCCTCGTGCCCTTCCTCTCTCTCTTGCTTCCTTCCAGGGTGCAGTGAGGGTGTGCTGGCCGGGGTGCACAGCCAGATCCTCACGCGATGGGGCCAGCCTTGCTGAGCCTGCCACGGCTGATGCTCCTCATCCTGAATGGCTGCCCAGGAGGCAAGGAGGGGCCCAAGTTTGCCTGGGCTGCTGCCTCCTTCCCGACACAATGAAGGAAGAGAAGCTGCTCCAGCTGCTGCCATTGCCACCACAAAAGTTGGAGGAGGAAGCACACCAGAGGAATCCCAGCGGTGGCACCTCAGGGCGTCAATCCGGAGTAGGACCCGGAGGCATGCCAATCATAAGCCGATTGCGGGGGGCTCTGCCCACTTGCCCCCCTCCCCCCTTTTCTGGGCTGTGGTCCGCCCCCCAGCGGTGTCTGGGGGCGGTGGACTGGCCTGCTGTTTGAAAACTTTGAGGACCTCTGATGTAGAGGGCGGGTTTACAGTTCTTATGATAACCGATGTGTACATTCCACCAGATGTGAATGCTAGTCTGGCATTGGCATCACTGTACAGCATCATCAGCAATTGGCAAGATAAGTATCCTGAGGCCGTGCATATTGTTGTTGCGGACTCTAACCATGCTGAATTAAAAACTGTGCTCCCTTAAGTGTTATCAGCACGTGAAATGTACTATGAGAGGAGACAAGACATTGGACAAGGTCTACTCAAATATAAAATGTGGCTACAGGGCTATACACTTGGGCCAATCAGAGCATATATCCCTGCTCCTACCGCCAGCATATGCCCTGCTCAGGAAACAGTTTCCTACTATGATAAGGACTGTTAAAACTTGGACTGAAGGTGTCTCTCACCAGCTGCAGGATCGTTTTGAGAGAACCAACTGGGATATTTTTGATCATCCAGACCTGGAGGAGCACACAGTGGTAGTCCTATGCTATATTAAACTCTGCACAGATACTGTCACTATGAATAAATGCATCTGTGTATATCCCAATCAGAAACCCTGGATGACCAGAGAGGTCCAGTACCTGCTGCGGGACAGAAATAGGGCTTTCATGTCTGGTGATGCAGAACTATACAGAGCTGCGAGAGTTAACCTGAAGAGAGGTATTCAATGAGCCAAAATGGATTATAGGCAGAGGATTGAGGATAATTTCAGCAGTAACAACATGAGGCACATTCAGCCTCTGTACATTGGTGGGGACTGTGTGGAGTATCTGACCTGTAGTGCTAATACTATGGCTCTAGTGAAGAAGGCCCAGCAGAGAATATATTTTCTCAGATTCCTAAAGGGAAATAATCTAAGCAAGGAAGTGCTGGTGTCCTTCTACCGTTGCTCTATAGAGAGCATTTGACATAATGTGTCTGTGCTTGTTTTCCAGCTGCACATCTGTTGACAAGAAAGCACTCCAGAGGGTTATTACCACCGCCCAGAAGATTATTGGCCACCATCTCCCCTCTTTGGAAGAACTATAAAGTTCCCATTGTCTTAAAAAGGCAAGAAACATCTTACAGGATCCATCCTATCCCAGACATTGACTGTTTCCATTGCTGCCTTCAGGCAGGAGATATAGGACAATTAAAACAAGAACAAACAGATTAAAAATTGTTTTTATCCAAAAGCTATAGTCACCTTGAATGCTGCTAAATTTTGAGTGTAATCCAAGGGATTTGCAGTGGATGGGTGTATGTGTTTATATTCTTTTTTAAAATTTATGTTTGTACTTGGGATTGATTTTGTTGTACAATGTACAATGATAATAAAGTTACAGTATATCTATCTATATCTAACTATCTATAAAGGCTAAGTGCAGTAGAGGTGCCTGATCCAGGTCAATGTCCTCAAAGACTTTATCGTCATCATCCAGCAGAGGTTGGGCTACAGTAAGGTTGAGCATTTTAGCGATTTTCGTGATCATTTGAGAGTAGGATTTGTAATTCTCTGAGGGAGATGGATGTCCGTCTGCCAAATCAGAGTTGGGAGTTGGTGGGGTGAACTGGAGAATTCTGAGACTGAGTGGAGTAAGAGTCATCAGAGTTGGACGTGGTGTCATTGGTGTAATTCAGGAGATATTGGCCAGTGGGCGACGTTGAGGTCTGGTGGAAGTGGCTGCTGAAGGGGAACAATGTGTTGTCCCTTTAACATGCTTAGTCACCGCAAGTGTAGTCTTATGCAGAGGATGATTAGATTGTCTGCCTGTTGAGATGGCAGGCAAGTTGGACAGTTGGTCTTGATGGTAACAGAGGCATCTTGAGAGGTAGAGAGGCTTGTCTGAGGTTGTGCAGAGGGACCATCTCATTCCTGTTTTTTTAGTGCCGAGGAGGAGACACAGGTGGTGAAGAAATTTCTCTACACACATGCTTTCAGCATCAAGGAGATGAAGAAGATGGTGAATGATCATCTCTACAATTGTGTCATTGACATCAAGGAGGAATAGGAGACGGGTACAATGGGTATAATGAAAGCCTTGATGTATAGAATGAGTGTATCAATATCGAGGTGGTGATGGAGACACAGATTCATCTTCACCATCTCGACATCAGTGTCGAGATGGAGTCAACCCCAACAACGAGGGGCAGTCCCAATACTGATGCTGACGTTTGGCTCTGGGAAGCTCCACAACTTCAGGCTCGATGTAAATGATCATGTGTGGTCCATCATAGTGTCAGTATTTAGATGCACAATGCCGATACTCGTCAGGTTCGTAGTCAACCTCTTGGTATTGAGGATCTTGAGACTGATGTTTGGCAGGTTCATGGTCTGCTGCCTTTCCCGTTTAGTCGGAGGTGGGGTATCCAAAGAGCTAGGGATCAAGATGTGTCGGCGACTAGCAGGCTCAGTTTCAACCTGAGGTTTAACAGTGTTTGGAGGAATTGCAGCCAAGAAGGCCAGGCTTCATTGAGAGTCCGGGCTAGAATGGGTCTTTTGGACTATGGCTGGGGTGTCACCCCCAATTGATCGAATGCGTCAATCTGGGGGATACGATCACTGTTGTTCCGGCCTGAACATTATCATCCTCTGTGGAAACAGAGTCAAGCATGACTGCTGGAATGTCAGGCTTAGTGTGTGTTGGGCTCAATCTCGAGCACAATGATGGGGCTGCAGAATGAGAAGGCCTTGTCAGAGCCAATGTCGAGGATTGTTTCTTTAGCTATTTATCGTGCTTTGAAGCTGACTTAGTTTTTGAAGTCGACTTGTCCTTATTTTTTGGAGTGGTAGAGGCCGACTCCAAGGCAGCAGCAGAGGGTTGAGAAGCCAATGGGCTAGGCTTAGAGACGTGAAGGCCTGGGGGTGGGGGGACAGAAAAATCCATTTAAAACTGTCTGTCTCCCACCCCCATTTTTTTCCTGAAGCCTTTTGGTTTGCAGCTTCTTTTTTCTTGATTTCTTATCTTCGGTCTCCATTTGGAGTGATGACCAAACCAAGGTACAGTAGACCCTTATATAACAAACAGCTTGTATAACATAAAATTTGTACAACATAAAAAATTCTGGAGATAGGGGAAATTTGCTTAACATAATTGCCTATGGGGAGAATCTGTACAACATAAAATGGGATTACTCCATTTTCAATGCATTCCTATGGGAATTTGTATAAAGGAAAATTTGCTTAACATAATTTCATTTGGAACGAATTAATTTCTTTATACAATGTACCACTGTATATAAAATATTTAACCATTTTCATTTCTCCATTTTCAACTCTGAAATCATAGTTCTTCTACAGTGATGGTTTCTCTCTTTTTAGTGTTCATCTATAACCTTAGCATTTCTGCTGCAAACGGGGTGGGGGTGGGGCTTCAGTTCTACCTTCTGAAGACTACCGCTTTCCAGATGTGATGTGATGTTCCAGATGTTTTCAGGGGTTATGGGAGTGATAGTGACATACAGTTGCTATCCTTTCATGGGAGGGTGCCAGCCTGAGCAAGGGTAACTTGCGTAACTAACTAGTCAGTTGGTTTATCTTCTCAGTCTAGAGACCTACTGTGGTGGTGTGGTTACAGTGTTCTAGGTTCAAATCACTGCTTGGTCATCCATAAAGCTCCCTGGATGCCATGAGCCACTTCACTTACTCTCAGCCTGACATACCTCACAGGGCTGTTGTGAGTATAAAATGTGGAGAAGGAGATACTTTTATTGCCACCTGGACCACCTTGAAGGAAAGGTGGACTATAAATGTAGCTGATTTTTAAAAATACATAAAAAGTAAACAGTCCTTTCAATTACACATTAGCAGTGCAAACAGTACGTTCTCAGCTCTCACCCAGAATATACAATGTATTTATGGGGAAGGGGGTCTGCCTCCTGCATTGTGCATCTGGAGGGGAATGAGGTGAAGCTGAATTGACCAGGAGGCTGTTCCATCAAGCCCATGTCTGAAAGCCTCTTGGGGGTCAATGCCACAGCTCCTTGAATTAAAGCCATTGCTGACAGCCTTTTACCTTGTGGAGCCAGACAGCTCTTCCTCAGTGGCACATGATATTTCTCTTGACAGACACTGTTCTTTCCTACAACAAGCCCCTTTGGGCCTTTTTTCCCTCACTCACCACCTGCCAGCTTTTATCTTTTGTTTGTGTAGCCAGAGAGACACAGGGCATCAATTATCCATTCCTTGTACAGCCTGTTGTGGCAGGACCTTCTGCTCTCTCTTTCAGCAACAAGATCATATCCTCTCTAGCTGGATTTGTCATTATGAACGGGCTAAAGGAAGGACAAAGAGCTTGCTCCCTAAGAGTTTCACGGTGGGGGATATCCACACACGACAGAAGATCTACCCAAAAGGACTGGTGGGACCATGCTGCACAAAGAGTCTAGAGCAGGAAAAGGGTTGACATCTTTTATTTCTTTCTTTATTTTAAGAATCATATGCTACCTCCTTCCCTAAGGGAATACCACCCCTGCGTGCCAGATTTATTTATTTTTTTACCTTTAGCCTGCGGTCCGGTTCCGTGGCCCACGGGCCAGTTTGGCAACCCGCAGGCCGGGTCCAGTGCTTGCGGGCCCGTACTAGGGCCCATGCACCAGATTTTTTTTTCATTTTATTGTAATTTTATTGTATTTTTTTTAAACTGCCAAACACGTGGCCGCCTACCAGCTGTAGCGTGGCCAGTCGGCTCCCCCCTTTTTTCCCCCTGGAGGCTCCTGGACCCTCCCTGCGGCCAGGACAGAGGACCCCAGGAGCAGCACCAGGTAGGAGACACCAGCAAACAAAACGAACCGAAACAAAATGGAAATTTCTGTTTTGTTTTGTTTCTCTTAGAGGAGGGCAGTTCATTATTCATTTTGTTACGTAACAAAACAAATAACAAATAACGAAACGAACCAAAAGTTTGTTCTGTGCCCATCTTTACACCAAACATATCTTCTGGAATTATGGCTGAAAAGTTAAACCTTGGTTTCATCAGACCATAACACTTTTCACCACATGCTTCTGGGAGACTTCAAATGTGTTTTTGCAAAATTTAGCTGGGCTTGGATGTTTTTCTTCATAAGAAAAGTCTTCCATCTTGCCACTCTACCCCATAGCCCAGACATATGAACAGTACAGGAGATTGCTGTCACATGTATCACACAGCCAGTACTTGCCAGATATTCCTGCAGCTCTTTTAATGTTGTTGTAGGCCTCTTGGCAGCTTCCCTGACCAATTTTCTTCTAGTCTTTTCATCAATTTTGCAGGGACGTCCAGTTCTTTCTCCACTTCATGATGACTGTCTTCACTGTGTTCCATGGTATATCTAATGCCTTGGAAATTCTTCTGTACCCTTCTGATGCCTTTTAACGATGAGATCCCTCTGATGCTTTGGAAGCTCTCTGTGGACCATGACTTCTGCTGTAGGAAGTGACTAAGAAAATGTCAGGAAAGACCTACTAGCATGGCTGATCTTTATTTGGGACTCCTCAGAGGCACTTTAAATGATGGCAGGTGTGTACTGACTCCTACTTAACATGAGTTTGAATGTGACTTTTTACTACTGAGCGCAGCTACATTCCCAGTTATAAGAGGGTGTTCCCACATATGACACCACATTATTTGAGTTTTTTATTTTTCCTTCCTCCACCTAAAAGATTTCAGTTTGTGGTTAAACTGAGTTGTACAGTTCATAGGTCTCATTAAAGATGGAACAAGTTCTGAAATGATTTATCTTTGTCTCATTTATTTACATCACAGATGCTTGACATTTTAACAGGGTGTGTAAACTTTTTATATCCACTGTATGTATATGAGTGTCTGTCTGTCTGTCTCTCTCTGTGATAGATAGATAGATAGATAGATAGATAGATAGATAGATAGATAGATAGATAGATAGATAGATAGATAGATAGATAGATAGATAGATAGATAGATAGATAGATAGATAGATAGATAGATATAGACACATCATATATATGCAAACATGCCCTCCCTCATTTAGATCATTGTAGCTTAACAAAGTGGAAGCCTCCAGCAGCAGAGGGAAAAAAGCTGTGTTGGAATCAAAAAATGCAAGACTGATTCTAATCAGCCTTTGCTTGTGTAACCAGAAAATGGTAATCCAAATCAACACTACTAACACACTAACCTTAACATTCTGTAGTATTTGTTTAGGAAGCCGGAGACTTGGATGGGGAGATATGAAGGAAATAGAGGTTGCATAGAAAACTGTGGCCAAGATTATCCATGCACTTGCATTGCAAATTATTGCCAGAAATCCTAGCTCAATGTAGTATATCCGTCATTATGTTAGTAGCTGGAAGGTGGACAATGAAGACAGCTGACTGAAAAATGTTAAACCTTTTGGAATATGGTGTTGAAGGCAAACTTGACCAAGGACTGCATGAAAGAGAAATAAGTGGATTCTAGACTAAATTGAACCAGTGACTAAACGGAGGGAACCGTTGGATGTATCATGGAAAGGACTGTCTTACTGAAAATGCAACAATGATGGGAAAAGTAGAAAGCAACTGGAAAACAGCAAGACCTGACATGAGATGGAATTACTTAGTAAAGAAAGGGAGCCATAGCCTTGTGTTTAAAAGACTTGATACAGGGCTGTTAATGGCAGGACTTTTGGGAACAGGTGTGTGTGTGTGTGTGTGTGTGTGTGTGTGTGTGTGTGTGTGTGTGTG
>JAHTLZ010000198.1:9208185-9226616 GCA_023846285.1 Phrynocephalus versicolor | reverse complement strand
GTGTGTGTGTGTGTGTGTGTGTGTGTGTGTGTGTGTGTGTGTGTGTGGTCAATCTAGGTTGGAGCAATCGGATAGCACAGAACAATATGTAGCACTTTTGCACAATTCCCATCCCGGTCTTGACGCCCTTATACCTCAGCACCAGCATATTCAGCAGCCTGCAGGCCAGTGTAGACAATGTCATGCAGGAATGTAACCAGCAACTGCCAAGCAAAATAAAATGAAATGAAATGAAACGAAATAAAATAAAATAAAAAAGCTTTGAATTGCATGTCTTCCAGACATGCACATTGGGCTCGTTTCCTAATTACAGGATTCATTGTGTCAATACTCCAGATCTGCAGGGCACAAAGAGATACAGGAACACACATGAACATTTTAATACTTTATATCAAGTAATCTGTGGCTGGGCTCTGAAAGAAAAAAAGAGCAGTTAGCAGATTCTTTCCTGCACCCATAAAAGGTTCTGCTAACTGATCTTCTTTCTTTGGCGGTTACTTCATGTCCGTTTTTTCTCTCTAAGTGTTGTCTTCAGAGAGGTACAAAAAAAAAAAAACTTTCTTCACGTCCCTCACGCAACAGCTGAAATTGGTCTCGACCACACCCCCGGAATGGGTGCTAAGCGAGACAAATCTGTTCCTGCCGCTGGGGTCGGGTATTTCCTTGTCACGGTTTGTTCCCAGTTTCTGTTCTGAGACATGACACTGTGAGGTAACAACTGTCACAGAACAAAACATACATTTCTCTCAGAAAACTGTGTCCCAGGTACTTGGTTGGGTGTTATGTTCAAAGTGTCCACCCACCCCAGATCATCACCACCCCCTTGCCCTCCTCTGTTAAATACCAATAAAACAAACCAAACTTCAAAGCCAGCCAAGAGGGACACCAGACAGACCATTGATTAGCAAGCAAAAGGAATAAAGAACAAAGAAAGCCCGAAGGCTATCACCCGGAGCATTCCAATGCAGCCACGTAGAGAAAGTGAAAACTAGCCAGACGAGCCGCAGACTCCTTCCCTGCCTGCAAAGATGTTGACTTTTCAGAAGCAAAATATCGAAAAAGAATTTTAAGCCCCCCACCACCCAAAGGAAAAAGGAAGCTAGACAAATTCAGTGTTTGTCACGGTACAAGACTGTGAGGTAACACTTGTCACGAGACAAGTTATCACGACCATGGGAACACTGAAACAGGGACAAAACCACGTGATTGCGACCAACGCTGTCACGGTGCAAAACTAGTCGCAGAACAAAGAAGGCCGTGAAGTAAATGCCTTTTATGAGAAAGATGGTGAGCAAATTACAGTTTAACATGCTGAGTATCCTTGAACCTAAGCAACTGCCTTTCCTGTAACAAAAATTCTGATCCATTTAACAACTGAGACAGGGAGTTCTCGCTGCCTAACTGCTGTGTTTTCTGGATGGTTCTGGTTTTAGCCCTCTGCTTTAATTTTCACCTTTTTCTAATTCATCTGGTTCATTTTGAAACTGTTGCAACAAGTTGCCTAAGGGACACACTTGGGCTAAAAGGCAAGATAAAATGTACCCATACAAATAAAAATTACGCCAGTGCTAAACATTAAGCCCAGAGGACGTGAACGAACATGTGGTTATCTTAGTGGACAATCAAATAAGTAGCTGTTAGCTAACAAATAAAAGGTGCTTTTCTGCATTTATATCCTTGCAAAACAGTGCAATGCATCGCTTTCAAGAGTTGTGTTAAGATTTTTGTTAGAGGACCAGAAATCTAGTTCACTTTAAACTATTTTCGGTGGGTAAAGTTTATAATTCATTAAGTTAAACATTAAATAAGAGAACATGGAGTGGCACTGGCAAGGCCATTCTTTAAATACAGTACCCCACAGAACTTGAAATCCCTGTTAGATTTGCCATAAGCCAGGCATGACTTGACAGAATATAACACACAGGAGAACATAAAATCATAGAATAGTGGAAGGGGCCTACAAGGGCATCAGGTCCAAAAAACCCCTGCTCGGTGCAGGACTACAAATCAAAGCAGATCTGCCAGGTGGTTGACAATATTTCTCTGGAATGTGTCCAGTGTTGGCCCAGTCACTACCTCTTGAGGCAATTGGTTATATTGCCGTACAGCATATATCACTGTGATTGATACTGTTCTCCCCAGTGGTATTAACTCCTTCAGATTGGTTCCATTTTGTACTTTTGAATGTGCTTTCCTAATGGCTTTGAACTACACATTCTAGGGGGTGCAGGGAATGCTAATCAAATTTGAAGATGGCATAAAATTGAGTGGAATAGCTAATACCGTAGAAGAAAGAAACAAAGATCAAAATGATCTAGAATAGGCTTGAGTACTCGGTTTAAAGCAGTGGTTCTCAACCTTCCTAATGCCACGACCCTTTAATACCGTTCCTCATGTTGTGATGACTCCTTGCCCTGCTTGGAAGAGGCCACAAGCCCCCTTTGGCAGGCCACTGCCGCAGGTGCCATAACTTCCCTCTACAGGCACCCTCAGCCAATCGCAGCCTCCGGTGCCATTGACTGACATCCCCTCCAACCTATCAAGCTGTAACTCGCTTCCCCCCCTTCCTCTCCCCTCCAGACCCAAGCTGTTTGTGCCTTTTTCTTCACTGGCTCATGGCAACCCATGTGAAATGGTTGTTTGACCCCCCCCCAAGGGGTCCCAACCCTCAGGTTGGGAACCACTGACTTAAAACAACAGAATGAAATTCGACAGGAAAAAATGCAAAGTACTGGACCTAGAAAAAAGAAATCAAACACACGGTTCTAAGATGGGAGACACTTGACTTAGCAGTACTACAAGTGAAAAAGATCTTGGAATTCTGATAAATCACAAGCTGAATATGAGCTAACACTCTAATGTATCTACATAGTCAGTAAGATATTTAAGGATTGATTTTACCAATTTCACCCATCCACCTATTAATTTCCACAGCCAAGCTGGGTTTCAAACCCAAGTCCTAGTTTGTAACTTTCTCCAATACACCACACCACATAATGTTCACTTCTTTCATTCCTTTATATTCCTTTATATATAACGTTACTCCTCCTCTCTTACTGTTTAATCTGTTCTAGTTAAATATTTAAGACCAACTGTCACTTTTTAATGTTTCTAGCAAGGCAACAATTTTCATTATCAGAGAGATATAGTCTGCTACAACAAAAACAATGAAAATGTTGTGGTACTTCAAAAACCTAACACATTAAAATCAGATATGCTTTCATTGGCTTCACAGACCATTTTATTACAGACACTTTCAATATATACCATTTACATGACTGTAGTGTCCATCTGGCTTGGGGATTTTGTAGTCCAAAAATATAGTATTGTTTCCAGTCTCTGGGTCAGAGGTAAGTTAAATCTGGAAAGTACCAACAGTACCAACCATAGTATTTAATGACCATTCACAAAACAGTTGTTCCTGATAAACAAACACCCTGAGCTAAATGTAGTAGCTAGTCTCATTTAAAATAGAGAAACCTAATCAATGAAATTTACATAAAGATTGACTTAATAAAGCTCAGTTGATTCAATGAGTCTACTCTAGTTTATAATGATAATTAGATTGAGGGCCCATCTACCAATTAGGCCAATCAGGTCATGTCTGGTTTTAGCACACATCCCTCTGAAAATATGAAAAGAGGCATTTCATTTTAAATCGTCCAAATTCAGAATATAAGTATTTTACAGGTTAATGCAATCTTCAACAGTCAAATCACTATGAGTTACAAATAGCTCGCATTATGGAAAGGAATCAAGGGCAAGGAATGTCTGATAGTTACAGCAAGAGATCACATCTTCCATGGTTTGCAAATTAGCTTGTTTTCTTCTTCTGTTTCCTTATCAGGGGGTATATTTGCAAGTACAATACGCGAGCATGAAAAACTGTCAGAATCACATCTCTCTAACAGCAAACAGATTTTATCTTCAAATTGTGGGCTACCCCAGAATTAAGGCCTTATACCTTTCCTGGGAAGAGGGTATTTGCATGAGCAGATTGGGGGAAATCTTACTTATGAGCAGGCATAATGCAGCTCCAGCATGGCACATACTGCGCTATAATATTTTGTGGCATGGGAGAGGAAGAGAAAGGCAACAGACACCTGTTTCACCACTGGATTAATCAGAATATTGGGTGAGATAAGTGGGGGACTTGCTTGCTGGCAACCAGCCTAGAAAGGGGAACCGGACTGACCAGTCTTGGGAGATTAGCGTCAAGCTTCCCGCATATGCTCTTCTGCGATGAGTGGCAGACCTGGAGTCACACGGGGTCAAAAGGAGGTGTAGTGGAGTCACAACAGCCACTGCTACTGCCTCAGTACCCCTCCCCGCAAGACTATCTCCAGGAAAATAAACACTGGCATTATAAGTGTGTGCAGAAATCTCATGGGGAAGAGGCTGAGCCTTTGTCTATTTGTGCTTCTGTCATCAGCAGTGAAAACACACACCCTGTCTGGCAAACTCCCGCACCCAACACTTTTTGGCCCTCTTCCCCAACTTTCCTAAACTGTTGGCTGCTGTTAAAAAAAAAAATAGTGCTGCTCGTAATCTCAATTGGGAATCTGGGGGAGAGGGACCTTCCACCCTCAAGGCACTGCCATGGTGAGGTGGGCTCCAGGACTTGGCCTCAGGAGCTGTGAACCTAGGAACATAGGAAGTTGCCTTACAGGAGAATCGGAGCCTTGCTCCTTCTGACCTTGTATTGCCAACTCTGGCTGCTGGGTGTTTCCCAGGTACTAAGGCAGGAAAATCACTCCCCCGCCCCCACCCCCGCCCCAGCTAGTGTTCCCTGCTGGTGTCCCAGCATAGCCTTCAAAATATGAGGAGATTCAATGCCTTCAGATATGGTATGGTCAATTATCTTGCAAACAGAACAATCTGGTGGTTAGAACACTGGACCTAGATGATTCCAGAGTCCAGAGAGTCAAAATCCCTATTTGGTCATTCAATTTACTGGCAGATCTTCAGGCTGTTGTTTTGTCACAGAGTTATTGTGAGGATCAAGTGGGGAGAAGAGCCTCACAAGTGCCACACCTGCTCTTCGTTAACTTCACAGCATGAGATCTAGCACCATCTAGCTCTGGGGAAATGTTGGTTTGGGCATAAACTCCCATTTAGACTCTTATGACATAGGTAGGAGCTGCTACTGCAGCCTTCCAAAAGCATCCTTTAAAAGATTGATTACAAAGAGGTTTTCCTCCAGAAAGAATACAAACATGCCTCTAAAACTGCCAATACTAACAAACTGAGGCTTTCTCAGAACCTCATGCTTTGATCAATGCGTAACTAGTCTTCTGTGTGGCACAGGATTGGATAGTATGGAGTGGACTCTGCCAAGTCCCTAAAAATATGCTTCGAGTCATTGCCCTTTTCCTCCTGCAAATGTCCCCATTTAGGCATTCAAAGCTGGCGCTTGTGTCTGTGGGTCTCATGTCTTAAGGTATTTGTACATGACCCCTAAACTCCGCCACAAATGGCTCCCAGCTCCAGAGCTTAAAATTGTCTCCCCACCAGCTCCGGAGTTTACAGAAAATTAAGTGCGGCCACGCCCACCTAAGCGCGTCCCAGCGCACTTTTCAGGTACCTGCTCTTGGAGAGTGAAAAATCCCAGATCCGGATGTAAAGGAGTGAGTGCCCGGCTCTCCTCGCTTCTGTTTGTTGTTGCTTTTGCCTCCCGCCCCTTTAAGAGAAGGAATCAGGATGACGATGGGGCTTGGGGAGGCTTGGACTGGCAAACGGAGGTGAGCCTGCATTCTTTTGTCCCCTTTTTTCTCCCTCCCCTCACGCAGACAGGATCAAGGAAGTGCGGAGGGGTGGGGACGCAGGAAGAGCAACGAACCCCCAAGATCTCTGGTCCGAATTTAAGTGGCCAGTGGATCTTAGGGGTCGTGTGAAAAGGCCCCTAAATTGTCTGCTTCACTGTTCGGGCCCCCAGGTTCCATTTCCCTGGCAGCAGGTGCTATTGAAATAGGGCCCTTTAAATATTCATCTACCCATTTTCCTCCATCCCTAATGTTTTGTACCGGGGGGTGCTGTAAGTTTTACACTGACATTGCCCTGGTCTCTCCTAAGATGCCAAATACGACAGTATTGCCGGCAGTCTTACAGACTAAGCAAGAAACGGCAGCAGTTTTTAAAGACACACCATGTATTCTGCATTATACCCAGGTTGACTGGAAACAATTGAGGGAGAAAAGAACAGAAAGGAAGCAGACTGGATGAAATACCCCTTCTTCCAGCTTTGGGTTCCCTTTTGGAGCCATAGCTTGTTTAAAAAAGGAAGGCATGAGTTAATGGACTACTAAATGCTAAGGGAATGAACATTACTGTCACATAGCATTACTGGTATACTATGCTCAGCAGTCTCAACAGTAATTTTCTGCAAATTTTGTACACCAAGTGCCCAAGTGAAAGTGGTTAATAAAGGTCCTTTGCTCTGCATAGTCCATTTGTACCAGCCCATCCTCCCTCCAAATTCATTCCCTGTTGTTCTCCTCTGGTTTGCAGGAGCATGAGTTGTTGCATGTCCCAAAGTTGTTTCCTTTTAACCCGAAGAGGTGGAAGGAAGGCAATGGGATGTCCAGCATAGATTTCTAGGGCCTCTTCTGCTTTCTATGGGTCCCTCCTTCAAGTCTCCTCTTTCTTTTTTAAGTGATCTAATAAGCACTACAGTGCTGAATTTCCATCCCTTTTAATTAATTAATTAATGTTAATTAATTTATTTGTTTATATATCTACGGACTTTCTCTCTATGTAAGGAGCTCAATTCCCGTTTTGGATGCAGAAAGGCAGGAGGGTGTCCTATTGTGCTGCACTAGAGACAGGTCATATTTCATGGAGAAGGTTTTGCAGCTGCTTCTGGATCAGACTTCTGCTGACATATATGACATCCTCCCCTTTAGAGGCAAGCCAGGTTAGCAGTGAAGATTTTAAACACCTTTTTTTAAAAAAGCCAGTGAGCGGGGGGTGGGGTGGGGAGGAAGCCATGAGAAGTGCCTGCTGTCACTGCCTCTGACACCTTAAAGAGGCATTTAGAACTGGGTGAGCACCATAACAGCAGGCTCAGTGGCTTAGGCATTTGGTTGCAGAGCCAGAGTTTGGGAGTTTGATTCTCCACTGTACTTCCAGGGAGAACCGCCAGTCCCAGGATGCCCCCAGCAGAAGGGAAAGATATACCACTCCCAGGACTGGCGCTAGGTCTTTTTGTGCCCTAGGCGGCAGGCGGGGCAGGGGGCGCGGGCGGTGGGCGCGGGCGGGCGGTGGCAGCGGCGGCAGTGGGGAGGCGCGGGCGGGGGCGGCGGGGGGCAGCAGGCTAGCCAGCAGTGGCGGTGGTGCCCCCTCTCCATTTTGGCGCCCCCTGTCCATTTGGGCGCCCTAGGCAACTGCCTAGGGCGCCTTAATGGACGCGCTGGCTCTGACCACTCCTAGGGATTCTCTACCGAGTAAAAACTGGAGAGGGGTTACCATAAATCAGAAGCTGCCTAGATGCCCTAAGCACATCCAATCTCACCCGATTTCAGAAGCTAAGCAGGGTCAGCCCTGGTCAGTACTTGGATGGGAGACCACCAGGGAATACCAGGTGCTGTAGGTGCCTGGAGTAGGAACTGGCAAACCACTCCAGTATTCCTGCCAAGAAAACTCCATGGACATGGGGTCATGAAGAGTCGGTCACGACTGTAATGACATAACACACATACACACCATAAATAAATCAGAACTGACTTGACAGCACATAATTTTTAATGAAGCACCACAATGCAAAATCATACCATCCATCACCTGCTATAGGGTGCATTTGCAAAACAAGGAGAGGGGGGAGGATGAAGGAAGCTATGATTTAGATGGAGAAGGGTGACAAAGGGTGACAAAGTAGGGAAGGAGTCAAGGAGTTGGGAAGGGTCCGAGATGTCCATGGAATCAGTTTGAGAACACATTTGGCTCCTTTTCATACTGGTATAAGTAGCCCAGATAGAGGGGGAAACCCTAGGGACTCAAGGACCCTTTGGGTAAGAACTGCCTCACTTGGAAACCACCTCCACGTTTAATTGCCTGCAGAGGACGACTAAAGTCACAATTCCTTGGATGCTGTCCCATGATAAAGATCACTGAGATGTGATGTTCAAGAAGTCTATGTATGAGGTTTTGTACTGTGAGCCTTGTGTTTGAAGGAAGGATTTTGAAACACTAAAATAAATCTATTAGTCCTATAGTATTTTACCTTCCCCACCCCATTCTCTTTAACTTTCTTTAAGTATTTAATGGATCTTCTATAACTCAATAAGTTTATAGATCAACCTTCATTTTGTTCATACAAACTGATTAACTTTTTTTTGGCTACTTTTAGTGTGTTCAATAATAAACTCAAATTTCTTCATTACATACAATTTGGGTTTCTCACAATAATGCTTTTACCTTTTGGTTGACTTGCCAAAATAATGCAATATTCGGAGACTTGTGTTTATAATTTGGCACTATTACATTTTCATGGAGGTTTCTAATATGCAAAGTGTTGCTGAGGAAGAAATTTTAAGGGGAGAGCTGTCTTTTTGAATTTTGAATGTGTTTATTCAATTACCGGTATATTAAATATATTTTTCTAGTAATTGAACAATTCGTGTAATAGCTTTTTCAGTAGTGATTTTGTATTTGTAATTGTCTTAATATTCATGTCTTAAAACCATTTTAAGCTGCCTTGAGTCCCCTCTACAGGGAGAAAGGGAATGAATGAATAAATAAGTGACCCCAGACCTCCAAAAGCAAGTTCAAACCCTTACTGAAAACTATAGACACGAAAGACCTCCTGGATTGTTATCCAGTCATGGAGGTCATATATAGCTATCTCAAACTGGTATCCACTGAAAAAGAAATAGCATTCCACTTCCTAGCCCATGTGTTTCTCAAAGGCCATTTCAAGGGCACACAAAAATATGTATCTTATATAGGGCTCAAACTGGTTGATTTAAAATGCCATCTATGACTTTGCCAGGCTGAAATAAAATACAGACCTTTCCAGAGGGCCTAAATACAGTGGACCCTCCTTGTATAACAAACAGTTTGTATAACATAAAATTTGTACAACATAAAAAATTCCAGAGATAGAGGAAATTTGCTTAACATAATCGCCTATGGGGCGAATTTGTACAACATAAAAATGGGATCACCCTGTTTTCAATGCATTCCTATGGGAAATTTGTATAAAGGAAAATTTGCTTAACATAATTTCATTCGGAATGAATTGATTCCTTTATACAAGGTACCACTGTACATTGATATAAGTGAATTTGCAAGAAGGGTCAGGGCTACAGCCAGATTCTTTGGAAATCTTTCCAAATTGGCTTTGCTTTTCTATCATTTTAATAATACAATGTTCTTAACTGGTCTAGGAACACCACCCATTTACGAATATTTGAGTAGTTTAAAAAGTAATAGTTTCTACACCTTTTCTGCTTTTTTCTAGCATTACTCTCGGTACCCAGCCAGTTTTCTTCTTGCTGACACATCTGGCAAGGCAATGAGCAATTAAATAAAATGTTGATCTCAGACGAAGGAGAAAATGCAGAGAGGCGGCTGCATCTAATGTACATTTGCTAGTGGCTCCAAGAAGCATATGGAAACAGCTTCTGAGCCTAGGCGAAGTAAGGATCGGGAGGCAATGGCACCATTGGAGCCTCCTGAAAAGTTGAAAAATCCAACACGCTGCAATACTGATGCAGCACAACCCAAAGTGGACATTCAGGAGGAGTCTATGATCATTTGTTTTTATGCGCAATCAAGTTGCCTCTAGCTGATGGCAAGCAACCCTATGAATGAGCAATCTCCCAAAATGTCCTGCCTTTAACTGCTCCGCTCCGCTCTTGTAAACTATAACACATGGCATCCTTTAATGAATCCATCTCATATTTGGTCTTCTTATTTTCCAGCTGCCTCCCACTATTCCCAGCTTCACTGTCTTTTCCGAGAGAATCCTGCCTCCTTGTTATGTGCCTGAAGTAAGACAGTCTCACTTTCAATATTTTTGCCTCCAGAGGGAGTTCACATTTTAAATACTAGATGCCCTAAGCACATCCAATCTTGCCTGATTTTGGAAGCTAAGCAGGGTCAGGCCTGGTTAGTACTTGGATGGGCAACCACCAGGGAATACCAGGTGCTGTAGGTGTCTGGAGTAGGATGTGGCAAACCACTCCATGGACATGAACAGTCGGTCATGACTGTCACGACACACACACACAAACAACACATCCTTATGCAGGATGATCTTTTCTAATTCCCTTATTGCTGTCCTTCTGAGTCTCAATCTTCTGATTTCTGGGCTGCATCCTTCCGTTGGATTGAGAATTGAATCCAAGTACTGTACACCGACTAAACCTTTGACAATTTCAGTTTCTTCATTGTCAACATGAAATATGTTTATTTCTTCTGTAGTCATGATTTTGGCCTTCTTGATGTTCCAAGGATCATTTAATTGGATTAACTGCTATATATTAATCTACTTAGCAGGTCTTTAATCCTCACTGGCTCCTTTCACCGTATCATTACTTGGCTCACAATAAAATTCCTTTTCCCCATTACTTTGCAACAACTAGGATTTCTCTTTTTCTAAGGATTCAGTTAGTTGGTGGGTCGGTATTGTACTAAAGCTCAAGCAAACCAATTCATGGTCAGGCTTTTGGCCTTTTCTTCCGTTTGGGATTGGTGATCCTCACAGAATCTGGCCTGCCTCCTTTCACTTTTACCAGAATGTAGTGCAGTGGTGGCCACATTTCAGCCCTCCAGATGTTTTGGACCACAGCTCCCAGAATTGCAAGCCTGTATTGCCAATGACAAAGGACTGTGGGAGTTGGGGTCCAAAACATCTGGAAGGCTGAAGTTTGGCCACCACTGATGTAGTGGATTGTGGGATTGTAATGAAAAGCAAGCATTATATGAGATGCAAAATGGAGTGACCATTCTCACTGTAACAAAAGGGTATAGCTAAATGGCAGAAAGGCAATGCCTTGGGTAGAAGGAGAGCCTTAAAAGCCTGACCGTGGAAATAATAAAAGAGTTAGTGGTCAATGTTATAAAAGTAAAATATGCATCAAGGTGCTTAGGAACACCAGGGTGCCCCAAAATATGCAACCATTCTCCTTTAGACATACTGTGTTGCAGTTTATTTATAGCCTTCTTAACTTCTGGTATTCAGAGCTAGATACAGGATCCTGGGGGAGAACTCCATTATAGCAGTATGAGACATTCAGGAAGGATTCTAACATGCAAAGTGCTGCTGAAGGAGAGAGTTTAAGGCTGTCCTTATATCTTTTTAAATGAGGATTCCAGACTGTGGAGACTGTGCATAGCATATTAAAGAGATGATAAAGCAAATTGGAAAAATGTGCCCCGTTGTGGGGAAAATGGCAAAATAAATGTAGAAAAGCTTTGGAGGCACCCTACAAGACACTATCACTGGATGGTTACCTGGACACACTGCACACCAGCACCTCCTACCACTGGCAGTAGGGCGTTGTGGTGTGAGGATGGTTTGACTCATGCACCATCAGTCTCTGAAAGAGAGCGTAAACAATCCTTGGAATGGGGGCAAAAGATTCCATAACAAGCAAGCCCCAAAGGCCATGTGGTTATGTGATATTTTTGACCCCCTTTTCAATTTGTATACTTTTTTTTGGGGGGGTGCTTTAAACACTGTCTTTTAATGATGTGTGCTGTCCTGGGTCCTTTTTAAAGAACAAAGTGGGGTAAAATATTTAAAAATATGGTAAATAAGTAATGACTGGCAAGCAAATATTTCTGATTTAGGCAGAGGCCAGCTGGGCGCTTTGGGGGGACAAGGGCTCAGAGTCCTAGGCACATTTTGGTTAACTATTAAAGGAAGCTATCGAAGACATCTCTGTGTGTTGCTGTTTCCCATAGCTTTGTTCTTTAAAAAATAAATTGAAAATCAGCATTTTGTCTTCTAATAAAAGCCAACAGATTGTTAATGGCACCGTGTGTTGGCTGGGACACAGGAATGTAATTCTGCTTTTATCAACAGATGTTTTAAGCTATTTCCAAGCAGCGGACTCCTCGTGCTAGTAATCTAGAGGCACTGGCAGCTTTTTCATATCTTTTTTTTCTTGATGGATGTTCTTAAGTAAAGAAAAAGATGAAAGAAGCCATGGAAAAATAAGGAGGGGGGCAGGGTTATGAGTGAAGAACAGCTTCATCAGTATCATGCAGTCCCTGTAAAATTCCATTAACAAAAAAGGGCGATGGCGAGATAAAAACCTCAACTGAAGTCACTCTTTCCTGTTTTGTTTAATTTGGTGAAGGAGTTTCCAGACTGCAGGCCACAGCAGCCATACCACCCTGAAGCCCGATCTTATCAGATCTCAAACGCTAAGCAGGGTCAGGCCTGGTTAGTCCTTGGATGGGTGACCAGCTGGGAATCCCAGGTGCTGCAGGCTAGGTGAGACGCCCTGTGACTGAACTCCCCCCCCCTATTTATTTTTTTTAAAGCCATGGATCTGTCCAGCAGACCCCACCACTAAGTGGGACAAATGCTAAAGGGGAAAAAAAGACCTGGTTAAAAACCAGGTTGAAACTGCCACAGACTGCACCGGGCGGACAGAGTAGAAGCCTCCCAAACAAGCAGAGGCCTTTCAGTCATTGCTGCTAGCAGGGCAATGAGGAGCACGCCCTTCAGACTTGTTGCCCAGCCCTTGCTGAACAAGAGGCCTTCTGTGACTTCTGCAGATGCTCTCATGGCCTGGGGCAAAGGCTCAGCTCACCCACCAGCAGCACTCAGATTTCAGATAATGGGAAGGAGTGAGTAAAGAAAAAACAGGAATGCCTGAGCTCAGTATTTCATGCAAGAGCAATCTTCTTACTGGTATGTTTCTTTTGCCCCGTTATTTATTTATTTATTTATTCAATTTATATGCCACCCACTACCCAAAGTTACCCTCCAAGATGGGGAGGTTTCTTCAAATTATGGAGTACCTGCTGCTTAGGGGCCATTTTCCTATTGTTTCTGCTTCCACAATTAAGTAGTAGGGTCCAGTCTATTATATTACTAATATATCTCTGAAGGCAGATATAACAGCTTTGCAGTTAAAAGCAGACCTGCCTTAAGAAGTCAAGCACATACGATTTTTCTGCAGTGCTGTCTCACACTTGTGCACATTGCAAATCAGCTCCCTTTTGTTTCATGGTAGTTCATGGACAGCAAGAAAGGAAGAGAAATGTGCAAAATGTATGAGGAGGATTATTACTTTGTACTGGTCTGATAATTTGGCTCCTTCCGATAAAGTGTTTTAGAAAAAGCACAAAAGATAAAAGGAGAAAGTGGGCAGGATGCAGCATGGGGTTAAGTTTTCTAAAGAAGACCAGTATTCTAATTAATATTTCTAATGAGAGAATGTGACAAAATATTTTCAGTTACAACACTGTGTGGTTAATTTGCACTTTGGTGGAAATGACTATATGGTGCAAATTTGGAAAAAAAAATACCCAAGCAACCTCTCCAAAAGAGTATTAAGACATACTGGGACATGTTGGTTCTGTAGCAGCTTTTTTTCTGACTCCCTGAGGATCTGAAAAAGTGAGACTACATTTGCTCACATTTCTTCGCTCTGTGTTTAGACTGGCGGTGCCCCTGGCACTCCAGCGTTGTTGCACATCATCAGACTGAGGCTGTGTTACAATGACTAACCCCGGAAAAGAATAATTGGTTTTTCTTCCATGCCAAGAAACAGAAACAACTGGAACTTCAGGGTGATTTTTCTCCCTCTTATCTGATTGTGGGAAAATTCTGCTGAGAAGTTCATTTGCAGTTGTTTTAATAGACATAAAGCCTAGCTCAAGGCTATGATTGCAGTGGGATATTCATAACATAAAATCCTGCTCATTGTTCCAGGAATTGTCTCATCCCGCCCCCGCCCCCACTACTATCACTCAGATCACACACAGGGATTTCATTTCTGAGGCACTTTTGTCCTGGATGTCAAGTTAGGTCGAGGCCTTTAAAAGCTGTTGTGAGTTCCGGTATGTTCCCCCTCCCCTCCTGATGCCAAGTCGGTACCATAAGAACGAGAGTCCGATGAATCTGAACACTCCAACTCAACTTTATTAAACTGTTTTGGCTCAACAGCTAAACCAACTTCTGAGTCTCCGTCTTCGCCGGGCATCATTTCTCGTGTCAAGATATGTTCCCAATGCAATTTGTATTTGAGTGTTAAAATTTAATATTGTATGCTTTGTAAGCTTGTAACCTGATTGACTATGTCTGTGCAGAGTTGCAATGTTAAAGGTCAAGGTGTAATTCAGCTGGGACAAAGGTAATGAGCTGATGAGGTGGTGTGACATGATTGGGTAGAAATCTGTATATCAAGAAGTAGTTGGAAGCAAGACTTTGCCTGATGTGGGTCAGTTCACTCTGATACTATGTCAGGCCACCCTGCTCACCTTTACCTGTTGTCAGGTTATGCTTTTATGTATTTCTCTGTATATTATGCTATGCTGTGTGTTTATGTTGCTTGCCAATGAGTGCCTAAACGCTGTAATACATTAAGTTCAAAATTGTACTTATAACTTGGCTGTGTTGAGTTGTTGTGTTTCTCTGGGGTTCCCGCTGGGTTCTGCTTGCTCTTACATACTCAGTAAAGAGTCAACAGCATGCATATCATGACACATAGGTGTAGCTTGCCACATCCTCCACACAGTCACGGGCTGACCCATACAAGCATTCTCTATGAGCGCAACTGGCGCAACATGCTTAAACTCCCCTAAAAGATGAGTAAAAGACCCGGGCATATACCGCTCAGCTAGTACTTCCCTTGGGGTGGCTCCGAGAGACGGGGAGTAGGATCCCAATGGCCCCGGGGTAGTGACACCAGCCTCTTGGATACATTCCCAGGGGTAGGGTGACATCTCCTTCTCTCCCTCTCTTGCCACTCCCACGCTTCTAGAGCCAGTGCCTGTTTCCTTGCCACTCACTCGGCCATCTACTCCCCAAACGGTGCTTGATACGCCTTGCAGCTGTGCCACTCTCATTCAGCCTCTTCTCTTGGAAGATGGAAGAGGATCCACTCTCCAGTCCATGGGTCTTCCTTCCCTACCTCAAAGAGCTCCTCCCTTTCAGCAGGTTTCGTCTCCTCCTCCACCAGGACGTTAGCACTGTCTCCCTCTCTCCAGTGCCTGCCATCTCTGTCTGTCTCCCCCTAGCGCCTCCCTTTTTATCCCCTCAATTTCCCATGTCAGTGTTTCTGATACCTCATTGGTTGATTTGCTTGGAGAGGAGGGTGCACCTTTCTCAGCTACAGACTCACAGCTGTTCAGGGCATTTATAATTGGATAGGGGCCATATCCAAGAAAAGAAGAGAGATTTACATCTGGTGCAAAATGAACAAGCTGCAAAAGCATTAAGAGATATAATGTTATTTGCATCCTAAGTGTAACTGGATTCAGGTGTCATGCAAATATTGAATAAGGGAAACTAAAAGGGAAAGGACTCAACCGATTGCACATACTGGTGTCTTTAAGTCCATGTCAGTAGGATGTGGAGATGGCGTGCTCTCATATCACTGTACAGTGTACAACCAATATCTGTATTGAGGCCAGCCCAGGCTTGAAACCAATTTATGTGCCAGGATGGGAGGCAAGGGTTATGCAGGTGTGCTGATTCTCCCAGAGTTAAGAAACATTGACTTTTCAAGCTTTTGGAAACCACAGGGTTTTTTTAACAATCTTAAGGTTTCTCATTCCATGCAGGTATGGCCTAGGTCAGTGTTGACAAACCTATGGCACGGGTGCCAAAGGTGGCACTCAAAACCCTTTCTGTGGGCACTCGACATCGCCCCTTCACAGCCACCTGCATTCAGGATAAATTGCTGTATTGGCTCTTTGTGAAAAATTAGTGGGTTTTGAATTGCAGTTTGGGCACTCGGTCTCTAAAAGGTTTGCCTAGGTCTGGAGTCCAGGTAGCTGGGGAGATGACATGGCGTAGACTAGACTAGCCAGATGTTGTAATTATTACAGTGCTGTGCAGAGAGGACCCAGAGTGATTCCTAATGAGCCAAAACCTAGTTAGCCTACACTTGAATTGCATATCTAACTGCACTCCTTTATTTCCTCCACTGTAAGTTCACAGTGGTTATATCTTCTGGGAAGACCTGTCAGGGCCTGTTTTGGGGGACTCTGTGGCTGCATTGAAGGCTGTAAACTGTTCTCCACCTGGAAAGTGAACTACCTATTATGGAAAGATGGACTTTTAGATGGTTTACCATACATGATTGCATTGACTGATTTCATAAGAACACCAGTGTTTTCCATGCTACTTTCCATCCCTCATAATGTCTTTTTAATTTTTTTTTGCATGTTCTTGGTAGCTTTAATGTTACCTTTTAATGTTGTAAGATGCCTTTTGTAATTCCCTGTTCTTAATTTGAATATGCTTTGAATGTTCTGGGCTGTATATTGTCCCTCATTATTGTAAGCCACATTGGGTCCTTTTCTAAGGAGAGAGGTGGGGTAAAAATATTCAAAATAAAAATAAAAATAAAGTAACAAGAACTAGAGATGGGCATGAACCCCTGGTTTGGAGGTTTGGCACAGCTCATTCCCGGCTTCACCCGGCCTCCTCCAGGTGCTGCTGCTGAATGGGTGCCCGCTGGAGAGGGTGGGGCACCAAACCACAGATCATCCGTTCAGCTGGGGTACAAATGGCACCTGAACCAGATGTTTCTGCCCATCTCTACCAAGAACTCACTTGCAGGGCCTGCTGAGAGATAAATGTCCTGTCTGCTCGCAAAGAATTTGGAGAGAAAGAGAGGGGGAGGGAAACTGCACAGTCCTCAGAGGCCCATTAATGTATACAAGCCCTGCTTCATTTATACTATACTGTATCTTTTATTTAAAAATGGATATGTTGTGAGTGGAAAGCATTCCTCTTACTCCTGTCGCTGCCAGATGGGTGGTATAAGAATCTGACAAACAAACAAACGAATGGATGAATGGATGGATGGATGGATGGATGGATGAATGAATGAATGAATGAATGAATGAATGAATGGGGGTATGAAAATAAAACATCACCATCCAAGTCCTTTGAATAAATGCCTGTGCTTTCAATATTGTACAGCAAAGCACACCAGGCAGCCCACAGAACCACTCTCTGCCAAGCGCAAGAGGAAAAGAAGGTTGGAGAGAGAAAAACCAATATAAGAGGGATTAGAAGGACAGATGAGGAGAAGAAGGATCTCCTGTCATTTCACCTGTGTTTATTTTACGTGATGAGACTTCTGCTGTTTGCAGGCAAAGACTAATCTCTTTTTGCCTATGAAACTCTTTAATGCACCACACACTGACTGTACAGTATAAATCAAAAGTTGCACAAATACTACACTGCAGTAAAAGACGACTCACACCACTCGCCCTCCCTCCCTCCCTCCCTCAGCTCTTGAAGGAAGGCAAGGAATCCTCACAAAGAACCATTTGAACTGACAGAAATAAGGCCATCCTCAAGCAAGGGACAGGGATGGAACCTGTTCTAACAAAAGAGGGCAGAATTGTATGAATTTGTAATTCAAAATTCACCCAAATGCTGAGATGGTGCAGTGAGTGCTACCTTGCTGTGGTAGCTAGATGCCATTACCTCTTTCCTTCTCCAGAAAGTAGTATCTTGCAACTTGATCATCTGTTTCAATTTATTATAAATGAGTTGATCTGAAAAGGCAAGTTTCAAAATGGCAAGTGAGAAGGTCTTTCTGTTTGTGCGACAATATTCATTTCTGCAGCAACAGTCAACTTCCTTTTGTGACACAAGTCTTCTTTTTACACAAGAAATGCTTTAATCTAAATGTGCAAATGCACACTTGCATCATGGGTCTGTAATACTGACACGCGGGGCGTCTCCTTTCAGCTTCTGCACTCAGAAGGTTATATGAAAAGTAGAAAAGACTTGTAGGCAGGTACAAAACACACACACACTCACACACAGGGAGAGGATTGAATGACAATCTTTACACAACACAAAGCCTCATTAAAATATTCAAACAGAATTACTGAGGTACAGGAGGCTGGGGGGGGGGAATATGGTCACAGCAGAGACAGGGGAGGGGGCAATAATTTGTCCCATCTCCACAATTCTCCTTAGTCCAGTGTATGGTTACAATATTACAGTGGCCTAAATCTGGGCAACCTACTTTGCACAATATGCAAATAGCTCTTCTTTGCCGCTGCTTCTCTAGTTCATGCTAATCTGAAATCACCACCACGTGACAAGCATTTGAGTGCTGGATATGGAGCAGGGAGAGCCAAGCTCAAATTTCTGATTGGTTCAGAAAGTTTACATCATTTCCCGGAACCAGTCAGAATGTTTTAGCAAGAATACCTTACAAAACGGTTGTGCTTTGAAAAGCATGATGGTCGGGCATGTATACTGTATTGCTGTTTCTTCT
>JAHTLZ010000198.1:9191365-9207685 GCA_023846285.1 Phrynocephalus versicolor | reverse complement strand
TGAAAAGCATGATGGTCGGGCATGTATACTGTATTGCTGTTTCTTCTCTAAGTGTATAAGTAAAGACACGCATGGAGGCTTCTGGTGAAACGGGTCATTCTTCATCCTCATATTCTTTGTCAATATAAGGTGTGATCGCTTTCAGAGATACAGATTGAATATTTTATTACGATTAGAAAATATTATACTTTTATCTGATTTGACTTTTCATTACAATGCATGTACTGCATTAATCAGTTCTTATACACCAGGTTATCCAGGCTGCCAGCCAGCTGCTCATTATTAATGACCACATTTAAGTTAATGATCAATATCCCTTCTTTTTGCATTTTCATATCCTGTCACCCCATGTGCAACAACTCCGTGATTGTACATGCAGGGCCAATTCAAGGCCCTGGACAAAATATATAACAGAAGGGCCCCAACTTCCTCCTCCCTCCCTCTCCCATTGTTGTTGTGGTTTTGTCATAGTCGTAACTGACTCTTCATGACTCCATGTCTGTGGAGTTTTCTTGGCAGGAATACTGGAGTGGCTCACTAGTTCCTGCTCCAGGCACCTACAGCACCCACCTGGTATTCCCTGGTGGTTGCCCATCCAAGTACTAGCTAGGGCTAAGCCTGCTTAGCTTTTGAGAAGTCTTTCTTATGACCATAGGAAAGCCTTCAGTACTAGAAAAAAATATCCAAAACAAAACCTGCAACAATAATAAGAGTCTTGGTGCCACCTCTTATAATTTCATATTTCTATGTAGACTCTGTAACTGTAGTAAACAGATGCCTGAAAGCATTGTTATGAATATTAGTATATAGAAAGCATTACATAAGAATTACTGTAATTAATTATCCATAGATATATTGCTTTGGGAGGCACACAGACCAATTCAGGAACCAGCCTGGTTGATTTTACGTAAGAGCTAAAGAAATAGTTCTTCCATGCAGTTTTGTCCAAGACAGTCAATAGCATTAGGAGCCAGCAGCAGAGATTTTACCTGGGAACCTGGATCTGCCAAGTTCTGAATTGGAATGTATAAGATACAAGAAAGAGGATTTTAACCCTATCCCTAACCCATTCCCGTTTCTCCTCACTAGGTTAAGTCTCCTTCATATAAAGTGCTATAATATGTAAACTGCAATAGTGAGATGCTTAAATAATGTTAATTATTTGATTGAACCATAAATGCAAACAATACTACAGTGGTCAAGAACAATAAATATGGAAAAAGAAATAAGCCCTATGATTTATTAACTGTAATTATGTGTGTTGCATTGTTACAGTCGTGGCTGACTCTTTGTGACCCCATGTCCATGGAGTTTTCTTGGCAGGAATACTGGAGTGGCTTGCCAGTTCCTACTCCAGGCGCCTACAGCACCTGGTATTCCCTGGTGGTCGCCCATCCAAGTACTAACCAGGGCCGACCCTGCTTAGCTTCTGAACTCATGCAAGATCGGATGTGCTTAGGGCATCTAGGCAGAAGCGGATATAGATAAAGGTCAGATCAAATACTTTGTATGAGCCAATTTAAATACTAATAAAGGAGTACTTCATTTGATTTGAACAATCTTTAAAAAGGTAGAGAAAAAATAAAGTAGAATTAGAATTAAAATATCAGCTGATAACTCACGCACCCCAAATAAAGTGGAATTCATAAGCAGAGGAATACTCGGACTGAAATTAACAGTTGAGATTCAGGTGTTAATTAGGATGTTAAATATTAAGTTGGTCTTATGGTTAGCCTAACCATATATCCTGATTATACTTCATTCTTCAGTCCCATATATACGGAATCCCCGCCTTAAAAGCCTCAGCATTTCCAGTCATTGCCACCTTAGAAGTGCTGCCCTTTCCCTTGCCCTGAATCAGGCCCATTTGCCGCCATCTTGATAAAAGGGATAAGAAAAGGGGTTGGGTGAACTGGGAGGAAAATTAGAACTATAAAGGAGAGAGAAGAGCTCCTCCTCTTGGTACTTTTTGAACAGGATTCAGAAGTGGAAGGGGACCGCCTGCCTCTACCTATTTCCCATACATAGGACGGAGGCCATCAAAATGTTACAAAATGTTTGAAGAAGAAGGAGCTCTCCATGCATGGAGGTGGCCTGGAGTGCAGGAAAATTTAGGACAACTTGGAAGTTGTGAAATGCCACATGACTCTGTAGCCTTTTCTGCAACAAATTTTAACACTGCTACTTCCCTTGAAAACTTGGAAATACATTCTTTGCGTCAGAAATATATGCATTTCAAAGCCCATCTTGTAAGAGTGTCCTGCCTCTTAAAAACACCTCCCCATATTCTGTCTCAAATTTTCCCCCTTCAATGTGAATCCATTCTATACATAACTGGTGTGTCTTCTAATGTTTGTCCCTGAGGATGGGCCTCTCCCACCCCTACGGGTTGTGTCCTGACTGGAACAAAGACAGTCATAAGCATTGCAAAGGGCAGGAAAAGCTGTGGATGGTGGTGGTGTGGGGGGAGGGGGGTCAAGGCCTACATGCCTGCACCACCACACACCTTTTTATATTTGAGTAATACATTGTTTTCGGTGTTAACTTTTGTTTTTAATGATATAACACCTCTTGAGTCTTATTTTAGGGAAACGTTTGGATAAGAATATTTTAAATAAGTCCATCTTCAATCTCTAGTTCCATAAAGTAAGGTGTTCTGCTTATATAACACCCCATACCACTTTATGTAGTCTCTGGGCGGTTTTACAGTTTTTAATTACAGTATGCAGGCTACACATCCCCACCCCCCACCCCCAGCAAGCTGGGTACTCATCTGACCGACCTCGGAAGGATGGAAGGCTCAGTCAACCATGAGCCGGCTACCTGGGATTGAACCCCTGGTTGTGAGCACAGTTTTAACTGCAGTACAGGCATTTAACCACTGTGCCACGGGGCTCCTAGATTTACTTTAAGGACTAGATTTACTTTTTTAAAAAATGAAAAATGGAAATTCAGTTGAGAAGATAGTCCAAATGAGCAATATGGTTTGAGTCTGGAAAATACCCAGCCAATTGAGCAATACTGCAGCTCTGGACCCAGAAAAGGTACACGTTAGGTTATGTTTGTGTGTGTGTTAATGCATGTGTGAAAGAGGGAAAGAGTGAATCATCCTTTTTCCTTTTCAGTATGTGTGACATTGCCTATTTTCAACAAACGGTCCCTCCTACATGAGAGCTGCAATGTTGTACATTTTTCACTAAGTTTGGGGTATGCTGTGTACATTCACACAGTGCTTTTTAATCCCCTTTTCTCTCACTAGAGTTCAATTCTTCATTGTTGCATCTTATGTTAATAGGAAACATCTTCAACTTCAAAATAGGTAGTATTGTCATTTTCTTGGCATGTTTTTTAACAAGCTGCTGCCCAAACACCCATCAACACTAGGCAGGGCACACATTTCAGCGATGGAGATGACATCTGCATAGCTACCTTTCAGCTTTTTCTTACATTTTCCAAGCCCGACAAACCTTCTCTTTTCCCTGTCTTTTCTCCATCCTAGCACTATACCTGCTTACTGCCCAAAAAAGACAATGGGTAGGGCGGGCACTGTGGCAGGTGGATGATCCCATTACATGAGGGACAATGTAGCCCTGCAGGCATTGGACTTTGTTGACACCCACTGGGACTGCATCCCATAAATATCCTTCCACATTCTAATGACAGGAAGTATCAGTTGGAGCAAAAGGAAATGAGGTCATGAGGGTGATATGTGTGTGTGTTATGTCATTGCAGTCGTGATCGACTCTTCGTGACCCCATGTCCATGGAGTTTTCTTGACAGGAATACTATACATTGTAACAAATGAGGTAATTTTTATTTTATTTTATTTTAGAGTATTTTTACCCCGCCTTTCTCCTTGGAAAAGGACCCAAGGCGGCTTATAGTAATGAGGGATAATATACAGTCCAGTACAATTAAGACATGTTCAAGTACAGTATTTGAGAACAAGGAATTAAGGGACATCTTAAAGCATTAATAGACAACATTACATTAAAGCTACTTATGCTTCTGCAGTGGTCAGAGCTTGGGGGATACCCAGAGGCACAAACACATCGGCAGCCTTCTCTAAGAGCTAATAATTTCCGCCCTCCCCAATATGTAAGAGTGAATTCAAAGATTGCCTTTTAGGTGTGTGGCTATGTGAGCAGGTGCGACTCCACCCCCTCCCTCCACACAGTGTTCCACCTCCTCCACAAACCCACAATGATAATTTCCAGCCCCTTTGGTTCCAGTTGCAACCGAACCTCATGCAGTGTGTGGGGGTGGAGGTCATGTGTGAGGGGACAGAAGACATACCCGGTAGGCCTGGAAATTAGAGGGGATGTTGATTTCCCCCTTTACTTCAGGGGAAATGATGTGCCTCACCCTCCTTGAGTCTGAAAAATGGATAATAACTAAAATGGTGAAGAGGCCATGACAGCTTTAGGACTATACTCAAACATCTATAGAGCAACCTAATATTCCAAATTAAAGTGCATTTGGCACTGTGAAACCATGATTCAGCAAAGAGACCCAAGTACTTTTACCTAATTGAACTGATCAGATCAGAATTTATTGTTGCTTTGTCAGAAGCCATTACTTACTAGGATAAATGCTAAAATGGAAGAAACCTACTTTATAACAAAATAGCCTCACATTCACTATTGGAAACTGTAGTCTAATTAATGCGCAAGAGTAATAAATTAAAGGATTGGTTAGCTTGCCAATGTTAAGGGAAGAAAATCCATTGAAATGTGGTGGGGAAATGAAGATTCAGCAGTAGCTCTACTGCTGTGTCATCTTCATATGAACCAGAAATCAAACTCCATATCCCTTACAAATCACAAAATCAGATATATTAGAAACATTTGCAAATATCTATATTTCTGAATTGCCATATTTTTCAGTGTATACAGTGCTATTTTTTCCTAAAACCATGGCACTAAAAATTAAGAATAATATACACAGAAGTAAGCCTTTTCCGGGGAGTGGTTGTGGGATGGAGGAGAACCCAAACTTACCTTGCTGTTTCCCTTCCTTTCTGGCAGTACTTGCTTGCTCTGTGTCCTGAAGACACCTTTATGCTTTGATTTTTGCAGGGATCATAGCCTTCTTTTCATAGCCGGGGGTGGGGTGGGGTGGGGTGGGGTGAGCAGCCCATTAATAAGTGCCTTTGCACACTGAAAAGAAGGCTGCCATCCCTGCAAAAGCAAAGCAGAGGGGAGGGCAATCAAGTGCTCCCAGAAATAAAAGAAAACAGCTGGGGACATGGTGGGGGAGAATCCAAACTGACCTCACTGTTTCACTTCCTCTCTGAGAGCTAAATACAGTGAAACTTACTGTACAGTATTTAGATTTGCAGACGTCAGCAGGGGCAGAAAACTAGGTTCGAATGGAGCTTCAACAGCAGAAACTGCCTTAACAAGATGCTGCTAATTCTTGTTCATTGGCAATTTCCACCTCTTTTCTTCTTGCACTGAGTTTCAGATTCGTTAGTCACTGGGTTTTATTTGAATTCCTCAATACCCAATCTGACTGTAAATAGCCAACAGAGCTGCTCCCTAGGATGACAGGAAAGTTTGAGAAAATCCGGAGGAAATATGTGTCTTGGATGCTTCTGCCACATGCTGGATTATGATATTATTCACCTGAAAATGTCAAGTGGCTGGTTTCCTTCAGCAGAGAAAGCAAGTCAGAGAAGAGCAGTGATTGATGCAACCGAGGGTTAAATGACATAAGGAAAATATTCCAATAACTCTTCTCCCTCTCTTAAAAGTAGGTAAGAAGTGATCTGTGGAGAGAGGCAAACTCTCAAGTGCCTGCAGTTTTTCACTTTAAATCATACCCCAGTCATACCTCCTATTAGCCAGAGACATGAAACATGTGACCTGTCCCATGGAACAAGGAAGCCCTTGGATCTGGAGGGAAGTCTTGAAATCTTCAGTCTTAGGGCTCATTTTCACTAAAGCTCAGAATATGTGTTAGTGGACATTTAATTCAACTTCATGTCACATGGCAGTCATGTGGCATTTAATTACAGCTTGCATTTCCATTACACTGTTGATGCAACACATTGATGCTCAGATGATGCTACAATATGGTGTGTCAGAATAATCATACTGATGCTGTCTTCAGGAGAAGAGAAATTGAAAGAAGGATGAAAGCATTTTGTCAAAAATAAGGTCATTATTCCTAAAAGTTACCCGCAAGCCCTTAAATAAAAGTCTTCTTTTTGTAAATTCTGGCACAATACAATTACATGTATATTTCTAATAAAGCAAATAACAAGAGAATTAAGAACTCAGAAAAAAACCCAAGTCATACCTCTATAAAAACTCATATGCAAACATATTTTAAATTTTAAATATTTTTTAAAATATTTAAAACATATTTTAAATTTTAAATATTTTAAAACATAGCTTACATAATTTAAATTGTATAACTGCAAATTTGGGGAAACAAAATAGACCTTAAAACAAAGATTTTTTTTCATTTGACTTCACACTAATAGCCTATTTCTAGATTCTTTATGATTCTGATCTTTATTTATCTTCTGATTCTGAAGTATTTTTAAAAAGAGCTTCTTGCATTCTGATCTGACATTTCAGCATTTGGGCAATACTGTTCGAAAATTTTACATACCCCTTCATCTCCTGAAAACATTACGGAATTTCTAGAGATCATAAATGAGACTACTGTACTCAGTCAGCAGCCAACAAATTAATAATGAATACAGAGCTCTCCCCGAAATCAGTGCAGTTACGGGGCTTTTTGATCCCTAGCTGACAGAAGCATCAGAAAAGACAAAATAAGGTTCTGCATAAACTGCATATTTAGCTTTTAAAACATATGGTATCAAGATGGATTTCAGTCAAGTTTTAAAGGTGGGGGGGCTAGATAAATTAATTGAGGAAAAGTCTCTCCATGGATACTAATTATGACTATATCACACTTGCTGGTTTCAGAAGTACAGTATTGTGTCTCTCTGTATCAATTGCCTCCTGGAACCATCTGGTCACACGGGAAAATCTTGCCTCTGATTTCCTGTGGTCTTAAGACATTTTCAAATATCTGCATCTCAGCTCAAGACAACGTAGACTGCATCACACCCATTTTTTCTTCCATGTGTTTATTCCTGCTTCTCGAAGAGTACCAATTTTGAAGAACTCAAAATGTCACAATTTTGTGACATTTTAATTGCTTTGAATAAATGTACTTCCCAACCATGGCCAGTGTTTATGTATGTACTTATTAAAGCATTGTTTGAATACATTGCATTTCTGCATATTAAAGTACCCTAGGCAATGTACAATTAACTCACAAGGAGAGCAAGACAACCCAGAGCACAGAGAGAACTCCTAGTTCCCAGAGCTCCTTGCCCTCTGAAGATGCCAGCCACAGAGTCTGGCAAAATGTCAGGAAGAAAAACTTCCAGAACATGCCCCAAAAGCCTGAAAAACTCGCAACTATTGGATCCCGGCCGTGAAACCCTTCAAGAATACAGAACAAGCCAAAGGTCTACAGTTACTTTAATGTGTAGGACATTTTACTTCTATCCATACTTCTAAGTAAATGTACTAATGTAGCTTAGTGAATGTTGGCGTTACCATACTAGATGAATTTAATTGTAGCCTAATTACATTTAATGATACAGTGTATCAGTGAGTAAAGTTCAGCTGTGTTACAGACTGTTATGAAAAACCACAAGTGATGATTCTGAAGTTCTGTCTAGGCATGGGAGTTTTGGATTTATTGGACTTCATCCCCCAGAATTTTCTAGGAAATCAAAAGTCTTAATGGAGTTTTTGGCTTCTCACAGGTGGGCAACGAAAGTTCCACCAGCCATTTTGTTCCTGTAAAGAAGACAAAGGAACTGCATTAGGAATGGCTAAATTCCATAGAAGCTGCAAGGGCTTAGAGGGCTGGTAGTTTTTTGTAAGACATCCAGTACAGTACTGGTTACAGGAACTGGTCATTTGGTTAAGAGAGCCATCCTCAAATACTGAAAGACTAGATGAGGAAAATTTCTTTTAAAAAACATAATAATAACAATGATGTTGTTGTTGATGATGATGATGTATCCATAAAGATGAATCCAGTGACCCTTTCCACAGATTCCTATAAATGGCGTGCTCAAAAGCCCTCTGCCATTACTTTTGTACAGTGTAAGACCTGTGCAGCTTAGCCAAGGCCTCACTGCCAATTCTCCTAGGAGACATGACAGCAAATCCTACTCCTGATTACTGACTCCACAGCCCAGTCCCCAATTGACTGAGGATTACTTTGAAACAAATGTGGATTTTAATATGTCCACAAGAGTCTCTGAGGTGATATAAGATGCTTTGTTATTTATGTGACCACAGACAAACAAGGGCTTACTTCACTGAAACGTTAACTGCAATAATTTGTGGCACGACTATGTGGTGCTTTTCAACTGATTGTTGGAGGATTTTTAGGTATACAAAGGCAAGTATCCTCGTGGTCCAAACAGTGATCAAACAGTGACCATAATCAGTGCTCTTTTGCTCTAAATCCTTTAGCACAGTAATGGATTGTTCATGTCATTCTCTTGCTAGAAATTTTAAGCGCGGCAACCATAGTGATATGTTTCAGTGCATGTCACAAAGAAAAGAGACCTAAAAACTGACAGATTTATTTCAAACTGAGCTTTTGTAGATTAAAATATATTCCCTTAGACCTTTCCTCAGTTTGCTATACACTCTTACTGTACAAACAAACCACGGAAAAGGTACTAATACAAACTTCTCTGTTCAAAATCATCTTCAAGAGAATTGTTGAGGAAACTATACAGCACCATTCTAGTAGTACTGATAAATTATTGATACTATTGATAGTTTTGATAATTTATGAATTACTGATTGGGCACTGATAGTATCAGTGCATAACTAATACCTGTACATTTATGTACATACCTGTACGTAATACCTGTACATTGATGATCCAGGATTTTACCAAGTTGAAGCATCCTGCTTGAACAAAATGAAGCTTGTTATTCTCTTTGTTAAGGGACATCTGCACCTCTTTCCACTAAGCCAGAGAGCTCCGCTGTTTGGATTACAGTCAAAGGCATTGCAATTAGAGATGAACATGGATTTTAAAATGAATTGCAAAAGTTTATTCAAAAATTTACTAATTTATTGATTTGCATTGTACTGAGTCTTGCTAAGGTAACCAAAAATATCATGTTCAAAGATATGCATGAAAATGAGTTCGGCCAGGTTCCAGGGTTGCATTGCATTACAGAGTGCCGGATTTCCCCCGTCTAAGATGCCCCCATGTATAAGACAACCCTCACTTCCCCAGCCCCAAATTACTGGTTTGCAACTGTACAGTTCTCTCCTCAGCTTACCTCCATGTATAAGACGATCCACAATTTTTAGCTTAACAATTTTAGGGGGAAAGTCTTATACATGGAAAAAGACTATACCCTGCATGCTTTTAGGAGCCAATGGCCTTTTTACATGTATTTTGATAAACTGGTAGGTTTATTTATTTTTATTTTATTTTAGTGCCCTGAGGTACCCTCTAACATTACTGTTGAAGCATCTCAGATGGAGCACAAGGCACATTTCCAAAGCTACAGTACTCATAACCCCCTTAATCACTGTAACACTTTGTGCGTACAAAATACAAAACTTGGACAAAGCCTCTTGCAGTCTAAAAGGTTTGCTCCTCGAATTTCTTTGTGTGTCATGTGTATGAGAAAGAACAAAATCAATTGAATTAGACAACCCATTTCCAAGTAACGAGACTGGGTAGCTGAGGGGCCAGCAAAACTTCATTTTAGTTCTGTAATGACCTCAAATTCTGGCTATAGTCCCACTGTTTGATGTAAACACTTTCACAAGAGTAGGGCCATTGAAGAATGGGAATTTAGTAAGTTGATATCCCCTTAAGTTCTGTTGATTAAAATGCGCCTAGTTTGTCATTGTAATTTATAATTTAAAATTGGCCCACTTGAATCAATGAAACATACAGAAGAGTGGACTCTCCAAATTCTCACTGATTCAGTTGGCCAGCTCTAGGGCATCTTACTGTGCAAAAGCAACAAGACTTCAACCATTATCTCTGTAACATTTTATTATCTTTATGGTCTGTTCAACAGTACAGGGATAATAATTATATAAAATCTCTTGTTATCTCAGTATTATTTCGGGGAAGGCAGGCAAACTATGAGGCAAAGTTCTTTAATACAGCTTTGGAATTCAGACCATTGTTGCCGTGAAAACCATGTATCAAGGAAATCCAAGGTCAAGAACTTAAAACCAATACAGAGCAGAACACTCAAGGAGGTGACCCCAAACCACATGCAACTAAAATCACAGCCAAGTTAAGAGTAGTGCAACTTGGAGGTCTCCAAGGTGCCTGCAGATGCCTTTTGCTGTGTCTGCCAAGTGTCCAGTGGACAGTCTTGAATTTTCAAAGCTCATTTTAAAATGTGGGTGGGCAGAGGGACTCCCTCCTAGATATCAACCGTCTTATTCCACTTAGGAAGTAAAAGTCGGAAGTCACTTTCAATCTTCCCTTTCAGGAGCCTATGACTCTCCCCCACAGGTCCAAAGGAAAGTCAGAAGGAAGATGTGGACTGCAGCCAATGGCAAAGCGACAGTCCATGGCCAAAGGGAGACATGGGGGAGGGGAGAATCCAGGGAGGGCAGGAGAGAAGACTGCAGAAAGCCACAGGGAGGCCTGTAGGGAACCAAATACTGTAGTGGGGGGATAAATTTGGAATGGAATCTGTGAGTGGGTTGGCTCTGCAGGATATGATTGGTGTGGAAGTGAATGTGAAAGTATAGATGAAAGTGAACGTGCATATGAAAACAAGTGGATTTTGTGTGATGGAAGTGTATGGGAAAGTTTGTGGATCTGATCCTAAATACTGTATCGGATTGCCTTTCTGTGGAATGTTTTGTGATTGGTTACACTGTTACCCACCAGAGTGGGCATTTTATGATTATATCCACAGTGCTTTCACAAAATCCCCACTAAGTAGAACATGATGGAGGCCCATAGACTAACTGAAGGACTAACTGGACAGAAAGCAGCTATGCCATTATACAGATAACAGGACCAAGAATTATGTGGGGCTGAAAACTGAAGTTTGTCATACCAGTTCCCTCCCCTCCCTCATATACACCACTCCCTTGCCAGAAGCACTAGGCTTGGACTTCTCATTTTCCCTTAAGAATGTCTACTTGAGGCATAACTTTTCACATAGATTGTTATTTCTAAAACTGGGGTAGGGGTGCATTGCTCCTTGCAGAAATCCCCCAAAGTTCAGAAAGGAGGGGGTATATCTTTATCTATCATTAACATTTTATAAAGGGGCCCAGCCTTTGAGTCCTGCTGGATAGGAAAGTTTTTCCCTGATATGGTAGTGGCCATACAGGAGTGTGGTGGCTCAGCGGACTAAGGGTCCGAAAACTGTCGGCTGCAAAGTCGGCAGCTCTGCAGTTGGAATCCTGAGTGCCACGCAGCGGAGCGAGCTCCTACTGTTCACCCCAGCTCCTGCCAACCTAGCAGTTCGAAAGCATGTAAATGCAAGCAAATAAACAGGTACCTCCATAAAAAGAGGGGAGGTAAAACAGTGTTTCCTTGCAGCCATGCCGGCCAAGTGGCCATGGACTTGCACAACACTGGCTCCTCGGCTTGAATCCGGAGATGAGCGCCGCCCCTAGAGTTGGACTCGACTAGCACGCATGTGTGTGGAGGGAACCTTTACATTTTTATACAGTTGCTTGCTTCTGGAATTTCGAAAGGGGAAGCTCTTAACAACCGAGCTGGAATATACACCCCGGGCTAGACCCGTTCAATATTCGGAACGATGCCTCACATTCCCAGTCTGCAAAAGAGAGGGCCTTCTTCTGATACAAACAAGGCAAAGGCAGCAGGATGGCTAGAGCGGAATACTGTATGTACACACGATTCTGGGCGTTGTGGTCCGAAACATCAGGAGGGCCGGAGTTTGGGCATGCCTGCTGTAGCTTAGCGGGCTTGGCCTGGCACGGCGCGCCCCTGGGCAGGCGGAGGGGGGCGCCTCTCTCGGCCTCCCCCCCTCCCTCCCTCCCTCCCTCCCTCCCTCTCTCATGGCTGGGCGGGCGGAGCCAGCGCCGCCGCGGAGGGTGGGGCGGACGGGGCTTGGCCCGCGGCTGGCTTTATGCGGCTGGAAGGGCTAGCCAGGCGGCCACTTGCAAGGCAGCTCCGTTCCGGCTGCTGAGAGGAGCCCGGCGGAGGAGGAGGAGGCGGAGGCGGCGAGGGGAGAGCGGGAGGCGGCAGCCCGTCGAGCCAGCCCGCCAGCAAGCCAGCGAGAGCTAGAGAGCCAGCCCGCCCGCCAGCCCTCGTCGGTTCCCCGCGGCGGCCTTTTCGCCCCGGGTCCAGCGCACACGTGGCAGTCGCTCTTCGTCCTCCTTCCTGCGGTTCCCCGGATCCCGCGGAGCGCCGCCAAGGAGGGCCGCCGGCACCATGGGCAAAGGGGTGAGTGAGCGCAGCCCGGGAGGCGGCGGGAGGCGCTGCTGCGGGAAATGGAGAAGGAGGCGGAGGAAGCACCGTGCCGTCGCGCCGCCTCGGCGCCTTCCCGCGCTGGCCGTGGCCGGGTCTCCGCCGCCCCCCGAGGGCGACCGGCTGCTCCGCTCGCCCTCGGGGGAGGCTCTTCCGGGGCTTCTTCCAGCGGAGCCCGGCCGCCTGAAGCGGGGCGGTGGGGGGATCCGGACGCGCGTGGTTCTCGGCCCCGGGAAGGGAGGGAGGGCGGCGGGGGCTTCCTGGTCGAGGCGGAACAGGAACGCGCCGGAGGAGGAGGAGGGCGGGCGGGCGGTGGCTCTCCGTGCTGCTTTCCTCCGGCATGGGAGGCGGACCCGGGGGGAGCAGGAAGCCCCGGCCAGTGGGTCGGGGGCGGGCCATCCCGCGGGGAGCCCATTCCCCGCGCCCCGGTGGTGCCACGTTCGCCCTCCCCGCGGGTGCCCTCGAGGGCGCCGGAGACCGATCTTGGCACGGAGGGAACGGAACGGATACATTGGCGAGAGAGAGAGATGCGGAGGCCGAGCCCCTTGAAGGGTCTTCCTCTACGATCCAGAACGGTGGCCGCTGATTCGGAGTCTAAAGAGCGTTTGCCTTCCCGGGACTTGCGGATGAAGCTCCCCCCCCACACACACGGAGAGCCGCGAGCCATTCAGTCGCCTTCTTACCGGGAGAAAGCGTTCCGTCTCCACTCCCGCTCCTTGGCCTGTGCTTTTAACTCTTGGAATGCTTTGGCGCAAAGGGCACTTTTCAGCAAAGTATATCCCCCCCCCACACACCCCCCCACACACACACAATGAGAGAGAGGGGGATGCCGAGTTGGGTCATGTCCCTCCTTGAGGAGGAAGAGTGATGGTGGCCACCTTTTCCTCCGCATTGCCCTGAGGGTTGGGAAGGGAGCCATTTTCATGCCAAGCTACAGAATGGGTCGTGGTGGCTGGACAAAATGAGAAATCACTGGTCGTGAGGGCCAGTTCTCCTAATTTTAGCACGGTCGTTTTGAAAGCAGCTTAGGGACTGGAAGGAAAGTCTGTTGCCGCTGGGAGTGTAAAAATAGTGGAGGATGACAGTTTTTTTTCTCTTGTTCCTGAGGCCAAACAGTATACTCGGTCAGCCTGTGCGGGTGGCTTTTCTCTCGGGCTAGTGGCATTTTGGGTTGCCTTCTGTGTCACTTCCTTTAATATATGCCCTTAACTGGGCTTTCTGGGAGTGTTTTCATTTTATCTAGGTAGAAAGTCTTCCTGGAACAGCAGGAAATTGTCCTAAACTAAAAGTGAAGCACTGGAGACTGTGTATATCAGAGTTTCTGTACTAATATTTTAATTCTGCTTTTCCTCCAAAGAGGCAAAGTGTGGCGTATGTGGTTCTCCCGTTTGATTTTGCAACAGGCGGGGTAGATTAAGCGGAGAAATGTTGACCAAAGGATACCAGTGTACTTTGGATGTGAATTCTGATTTCCCCAGCCTAGTATAACAGGCTGCATAACCATTGTGCTGTAGGGTCTCAGGTTAATGTAAAAACAAAAGGAGTTGCCTTGCACCTAATGTTGAAATGCCATCAAAGTCAACTTTTAAACATGAAGGTGTTTAGGTGAGCTCCTTTAGTAGAGACCTCTGGGGACAAGTTCTGGGTGATGTTTACTCATTAGAATGCCTTATTTGTCAGGGCAGGTGGAAACTGGAGGGCCTCTTGCCCAATAGAGGAGATTTCTTTAGGCTGCTGTTGGGTGCATTGTAATAGCAGAGCTTCTGTGGTTCTCCGTATGCTGCACTACTTACCACATTGTGTACAGTAACGTTGAGGACTGGAGATTGAAGCTTTAGTGGGTTGGGTAGTACTGTCGTCTGAAAGTACCGTTTGTACAGGCAAGCCCCTCTAAGACGTCTTTTTCCTTTTTGATTAGGAGTAAAGCATAATTTATTCTCTTAGTTTTAAAGACAAGCTGCTAAAATTACGCTTTCAGAGATACTTGAGGGTTTTTTGTATAATTGTGGTTCATCACAACAGAGGGCTTGGTGTGTCAGCTCTTTTGCCCTTCTGCTCCAATCCCAAGCCTATTTTTATGGAAGCCCTACTGAGTTCACTGGGTGTCATTGGTTAGTAGGTATGTATGCTTAGGATGGCAGACTTGGTTTCATGAGGAAGGTTAAAGCACTCATGATATCCTGAACTGTGTTGACATTAATGGACAAAGAGGTGAGCAGGTCAGGCCTAATGACACTTTTGTTAACTTCTTGTAGGTTGGCAGGTAAATGAGGAAGGAGATTACGGTACACAGAGTTGGGTACAAAATTCTTCATAATGCCATATACTGTTTTGCTCTCTGAGTTCTACAGTTCAGGATACAGTTGGCCATTTCCCAAGAAAATATGAATCAAGATGAGGTGAACCTTAGTTTCAGCCAGTAATTACCAGTAACAGTTCTTTTTTGGTTAATCCGTTACTGTTTGTAGTCATAGAGTCGAGGCTTTAATTGCAACAAAACGTAAGAGCTTCAGTTGAGCACTGTTACTGCCTTGGCTATGTTAAAACAAACAAAGATGAGATTCTGCAGTCTGGGAATTCTCCTTGTTAGCACTGGCTTCGTTAAGCAAACCACAGAGGGATCTCCATTTCAGAGGTTTGAATTTAAGGAGAAAAACAACAATCTTGCCACTCAGAAATACAGTGATTCAAGTGAGCACATTTTGATGTGAGGAAAAAAATGGAAAATTACTTGAACCTGTTTTGTTGCCGTCTGGTTTTTCTTGCTTATGTAACCAGAGATTTGAGTATAGCCTCAAGATGTAACCTGGGAGCATCAAGTTATTAAAATGAATACCAGCAGGGGGGCCCTGCAATCTCACTGAGGTTGTAGACATTGGCCAGCAACCTTTCCCCCTCCCAATAATGCCCTTTTCACTTTTGAGAACTGCGTGGAGTTGGAAAACTATGTTCAAGGAACTTTTGGGGGGGCGGAGTTTTTACTGGTAGCTGTATTTTGAAATCCCATTAAAACCATCACATTTGTGTTTGTGGAGCAAGAAAGCACAATAGAGTAAAATAATTTGTCAATATCCAGTCTTCTTTTTCTTAGTGTTTGTCCCACTTGGTTGTGTTTTTTTTAATTTGTTATAAACTTTATACTGTATTATAATGCCAGTGCAAAGCTCAGTATCTCTAATGCAAATATAAAAAGATAACGGCTCCTTAAATGAGATTCCATGGCCTCCCTAAACTACCTGTTGGGATTTATCAGGACAGTAAAATCATCAATTGCCTTACCAAGGCACCTGCTATCCTCCATATTGGGAACTCAAGTACTGTAGAGTCAGGTACCGTATTTCCTTTGCATCTCTTTTTAACATAGCTTTTAACTTCTTTCTGTTTGCCTGTTTTAGTTATGTGTGAGTGGGACACTTTATCTGAGATTTGGATCTGGAATATGCTGAATATTCCAGACAGAGAGAAAGCTAGATTTTAGGGAGCCGATGTGGTGTAGAGGTAGAGTGTAATGGACTAGAAATAGAAGACTAGTATTGACATGCCTCCCCAGTCATGGAAATTCACTGGAGGGGATGGTGGTACTATAGAATCACTTCTGAAATATTTCACATACCTTGCCGGTGGTGGTGGTGGGAAGCCTTCTTAGGGTCAATAAAGTCAGAAGTGACTTAACTGCACTTAACAATAGTAGGTACATAAGTTGCTAGTAGTTATTCTGCTCATGGCAGGGGTTACAGGTAGTGAAGTTTGCAGTAAGGGGGCAGCATAGAATTACACATACATACATACATACATACATACATACATACATACATACATACA